>QKQZ01035436.1:0-10792 GCA_003595255.1 Solenopsis fugax
TTCAATGACGCATTCTCTATTCCGCAGCTCTATTACGCACCGTGTGATTTCAGCCTAAGACCGAAGCATAAACCAGGCATCAGACTCTCTACTCTAGGGACACTAGGGAGTTTCGAGCGGTATAGAAAAAAGGCCGGCGTGGCCGCTCTCAGATTCCTCTTTACTCTCTGGTTATATCTACCTCATCTTAAAACTTCCGTTTCCTTTTTCATCTTGCTGCCATACGTTGCTGAAGGTATGTGGATCTCCGATGTGTCATTTTTATATCATTGTTTCCTTTGATTTTATATTATCCATTGTGAAGTTACGATACTAAGTATGTATCATTTCAATATGAAAATAATAAGGTTATATTAGACAATTGTTTTATAACAAATTTCGAATATAAGGTTATGGAACCATGTGCTAGATTCGAAAGTACGTTTGCATCGTTCGAAACATTAAATTAAAAGAGACATTAGGCATTTTCAAGTAACAAACACGGATAGATGTAGTGCAACATAATGTATTATTTCAACCTTTTTTAACATTGACAAACAAGGATAACATGATTCACTGTATTAACTGTGTCATTTACTAAAAAATGCCATTATATCTTAGCTGCTATATCTTTATTAAGTGTGATTTAAAATGATGAAAAAAAATGCGTCTAAAAGTTCGAGAGACACAAGACCTAGAAATAGGTGAACCCACTTGTAGAACTCTGAACAATTTGTAAAAATATTTTTCTGAAAAAAATAACATTAATTTTATTGTATTTTTCATGTATTGCAATCTAATTTCTATCTTTAATCGTTTCTAGTCCTTAAATTCCCGTAAGGTATCCCTATACACTTTTCAAGATGGGTAGGGAGGACAAGGCAACATGGAAGTCAAATTATTTCACTAAACTTGTCGTAAGTATTTGTTTTATTATTCAATTATAATTTTGTAATGCTTAATCAAATATAACATTGATTATAATATACATATGTATGCTGCTGCTCAAAAGTATTAGAATGCTCTAAATTTTTTTGCACAGCATGAAAAGTATAAAAATCTTGAAATTTTTTTGAAAAAAATATGCGAATTAACCACATAAATTTTTTCTTTTTTTTCTGTAAACTAGTTTTAAAGTTAAAAACATCTTGTAAGAATTGAATTTTTACATAAAAAATTTGATATTGTGAAAAATCGATTTTTTAAGAAAGCGTTTTAAAGATTAAAAGCCTACTTAAAAATTTTTGTTTTTTTTTTTGTTTTATCAAGCTGTAATACTTCAAAATAAAAAATATTAAAAAGATATCAATTTTTTATTTTATATAATTTAGGAACAATAGAAATAAAATTAATAGATTTAATCCTGAGGGCCCCTACTGGATATATATTACTACGTTTACACGGCCCGACTTACGCCGAAGTTATAACATCGATGTTATAAAACTAGCCAATCACAAGTATTCTTCAGAAGAATGGAAAGACTGTGATTAGCTAGTATCATAACATCGATGTTGTAACTTCGGCGTAAGTCGGGCCGTGTAAACGTAGTATATGTCCCATCAAGTATCCAAGATACCACATATGCCATACTTACAGATCATTAATAAGTTGAAATTGTCCAAAATAGTTATCAAAGGAAAAAATTGGGTCCGAACAAGTAAAAGTTCTGTCTTTCTTGGTGAAAATTTTTCCCAGAATTTTGAAATATTTTCAGATTCTATAAGAAAAATCTGAGAAATTTTCTAAAAAGTTATAAAATTTTGCAGAAAGTCTGAAAAATTCTAAAATTTACATAAAAATTCTGAAAAATAAGTTTTCAAAAAAATTTTTACCAGGATTATAAACTTTCTCAGAATTTTTTATATAATTTTTCAGACTGTAAATTTTAGAATTTTTTAGAAAATTTTATCATTTTATACGAATCTTAAAACATTTCATAATTCACAGATATGAAAAGTTCTAAGAAAAGATATATCTTTGTGTTTCTGAAACATGTGCCAATTCATATAAAATTCCGAGAAAAATTTTCCTCAAGATTTCCTCTTTAACATGCATTTCTGAAAAGTATGATTTTTTTCACTTCTCAAGTACTTATCTATATATATACACGTACACACACACACACACATACAGGATATGTGTACACACACACACACACACACACATATATATATATATATACAACATTTTAATACTTTTGAGCAGTAATAGATAAAAAATTAATATTTTTATACTCATAGAATTTATAAATGTATAAAAAAAAAACTTATCCAATTAATTTTTGTTAAATATTAGCAACTATTGGACGATTATCCTAAGTGCTTTATTGTGGGCGCGGACAATGTTGGCTCGAAACAAATGCAACAGATTCGTATGTCGCTGCGCGGAAACGCGGTCGTGCTAATGGGCAAAAATACTATGATGAGAAAAGCGATTCGTGGTCATATCGAACGTAACGCAGCATTGGAGAAATTACTGCCTCATATCCGTGGTAACGTTGGATTTGTTTTTACCAGAGGCGATTTGATCGAAGTGAGGGACAAGTTGCTGGAGAATAAAGTACGCGCGCCAGCTAGAGCAGGAGCTATTGCACCTTTGAGCGTTATTATTCCAGCACAAAATACGGGGCTTGGTCCTGAAAAGACTTCTTTTTTCCAAGCCTTGAGTATTCCGACTAAGATCTCTAAGGGTACTATTGAAATTATAGTAAGTATTTAAATTATAGTAAAAAATACTCAAATTTGCGAAGATTCTCTAGCTTAAGTTCTGGTCTACAATAGATGTAAGTCTATAGTAAGCTTTAAGAAATTAACAAATCAGTAAACGAAAATGGATTAAAATCGATTAAAAATTTTTATTTGAATTTATCCAAATACATGCTTTAAATCTGTTAAAATAAATTAAAATGGATTTTAACTTTATTTCAATGAAAACTTCATTTTTTAAATTCCAAAATAGACTATTGTTTTTATGAATACAATTTTTTAAACTTCTTTTGTATCCTACTTATATTTTGTTTGCGATTTCCTATTTTTTATTTCATACTACGTTGCTACATATTTTCGTTGCAATAAGAAATATCATGTTTGTGTTATTTTATTATGTAAAACTCAAACCAAAGATGTAAAGATTAAGAATTTATAGTAAAATTTAATAACAAAATTAATTTTATTCTTTTTTTACCTACAAAGAAAAATTGATCTGATTCATCTCGATGTACCCTATGTAAAAAGATGAAGAATCTTCTTAATTCTTCCAAAATCTCATGGATTTTATGAATATATGTATATATGTACACGATATCAAATTTTAGAATGACGTCCATATCCTCAAACCTGGTGACAAGGTGGGAGCTTCTGAAGCCACACTCTTGAATATGCTGAACATCTCTCCTTTTTCTTATGGATTACTGGTTGAACAAGTATACGATTCCGGTACTATTTTCGCACCTGAGATTCTGGACATCAAACCTGAGGATCTACGTGAAAAATTTATGGCTGGGGTTGCAAACTTGGCTTCGGTTTGCTTAGCGATCGGTTATCCTACAGTCGCCAGCGCGCCACATAGTATTGCAAATGGCTTCAAGAACTTGCTAGCGGTCGCCGCTGTTACTGATGTTGAATTTGCAGAAGCTGCCACCATTAAAGAATACATTAAGGTACGATTTTGTATCCTACTTATGACGGGATTACGATGCGAAATTGATGCAGTGCTGGGGAAGATAGTTGAAATAAATAATAGAAATATTTAAAGAATGTATCTACAAAAGATTTGAAACAAGTATTTTGGTCGTATGTCGAATTGTGTCTATAAACACACACACACACACATTGTTTAAATTGACAGTATTATTTTATATAAGTAAAACATTTGAAAGATTTTATTATTCAATCAGTAAAGTTTAACTCTCGAAATTTTCAAAGAAAGTAGTCACAGGGCTGATGAGAGTGTACGGTAATCAGTCCACAAGTTATTGCTGTTCAAAATGCAAACTTGATTTCAAATCAAATGGATGTTTCGGCACCATTTTGGGCCATCTTCAGCAACTAATATACAGAAATTATAGATCTCATTTAATTATTATAAATGATTATAGATTGCAATTTAAAAATGACAAAAAATTTTTTTTAAGAATATAATCTTAATATAACATTTGGTATTATAGAATTAATATTTAGCATTTAACACAGATTAATTTTAACAAGTAGTTAAAAAACTACTGCGACCACGCATGTGGATCTGTACAGGTATTCTATTTTTAATTGCTTGTTAAAGTTATTTTGTGTTTAAACTAATAGCGAATTCGGTTGGATGCATTAGTGCGTACTAGTGCACATTAAAACCGCCATATACTAATCGACGAAGGATATATATTTAATATAAATATATAAACAGATTAAATTGTGAAAGTCTCAATCGGTATTTTATTATTCTATTTGGTAAAATATATATTTTATCATTCAAGGTACTTAAATTTTATTTTTAAATGAGATTAGATCAGTGTACAGCAGCTGTAATATGCACCAGTGCCACTAGTGCAGTCCAACCGAATTCGCTAGAAGTATTAATTTTATATTTACAAGTATTGAGAATTATAATCTGTTTCTCTTAAAAAAAAATTTGTTTAAAAAATTATCATTTTCTAAGTGGAGTTTAATAATTGTTTTTAGTATTAAAATTATTATTTTGCATAAATGCTTTATTTATAATAAATATAAATACTATATTTACTCAATTTATGACCAAAGTCTCAGATGTAATTCCATAGACAGGAATATCTGTATTTCATAATTTCTAATTATTTTTAAATGAACATAATGATGAAAACGTTACGCGGCTGAAGATCTTGGTTCACGTGTCAAAGCTAGAAATAGTTGAACCCATTGACGCGTCAAGATCATGGTTGAGATATCGCGCAAAACGCAGTCTGAATTAAAGATAACATAAATGCTGTACAACACGATTACAAGCAAGTCGTATTAATTAAAAATAATGGAATTGCTCGTAGGACCCGAGTAAGTTCGCCGCTGCCGCCGCCGCTGCAGCTATAGCAACTCCAGTAACTGCAGCTACTGATGCTCCCGCTGCAGAAAAGAAGGAAGAGAAGAAGGAAGAATCAGAGTCGGAAGATGATGACATGGGTTTCGGACTGTTCGACTAATGCGCACGAATTCACATTACGTGTGTATAAATACATCTGAAACAAAATTTGTCATATAAGAATCGATCCAGATTTTTGGATCATTTTATAAATGTTTCTCCGACATTCAAATTAAAAGAAAATAAAAATAAAATGATTTTAAGTTTTATTTATCCTGTCATTCTTTGTTGATCACATTTATCGCGATTAGTGTTGCGCTTAGATAACTTGAAATTATCTAGATAAGATAATGAATTTTTAATTTGGACTCTCGAAAATTAATAAAACAATGCTCTCAAAAGGCTAATCAGAGTCACAGTTAAAAAAAGTGCAACAATATTTAAAAATATCTTTTTATTTGATACCAATAACGAATGTTTCAACTGTCTTTGGAGTCATTCTCACCGTTCGAGCAGTTTTATTAAGATAAATACATGTAAATGTATCTTAGATAAAATAAGATGAATTAATTTATCTAAATAAAAGGTAAAATTATGGTTTTATCTAGGTAATGTTAGACAACATTGCTATTGAGAAAAATAATTTAGGATATAAAAAATATATTCACGTTTTTATTTCTAAATCTATTTCTAAACAAGTTCTTCAAATAATTTAATTTGACAAAAAATATATCTTTGGATTTGAAGCTAGACGAATAAAAATCTAAGTTAAAAAAAAAAGAATATACAGGATGCTCTCAGGTTAAACGGCCAAACTTGAAATGTGAATTTAGATCCTCAAAACAAAAAAATGTCCCGTGGAAGTTTACTTGCAAACGCTTTGTTCAAGAGATATTGATTTCTTAAGGCGATGCTGGAGTGAGAGTGGAACTCACTCGACGTCGGTACTGCAGTTTTTTCTTCGACGGAAAGTCGAGCGATTCGCGATCGCGCGCGTGCACGTGCGGGACGAAGAGTAAGAGGACTAGGCTCGCTCTCTTTGTCAAACGCACTCATCTGGCCTTGTTTTCCGACTTTAATGCCATCTAATACAAGATCTCTCAAATACTATGTTACATAACTATTGCTCTGTTACTATTCAAACTGCTTCCACACGTCAATTTATACATGAAATTCCCGAAACAGAAATTCTCTTATACTAAAGCTTCTAGCCTCATTCTAAAAGCACAGTATTGTTCTTTGTTGTAATTCCGAGGTCGAACCACGCTTATTTTGTACGTACAAAGTCTCAAATTTCTATGCATAGCAAATGTTGACTAACATAACTATATTTTTATAATTTTTTTTCGTTTTTCATATCAAATTTTGTGCATCGGCCTCCGTTATTATCTGTACTTTGATTCTATAAGAGGATTTTTCAATCCGTGTCTTCAATAAAAAGATTTTTTGCTCCGCATATACAGACGACTCCAGCATCGCCTTAAGTTACACAACTATAGAAATGAATAACATCAAAATATCTTTTGTTTTGAAGCTCGAAGGTCATTTATAGGTTTTCGTTTGCACTGCAAACAATGCTCGTAGTTATAGTTCATAGCTGTAAGTTCGTTAAATGCTCATGAAAAAAAACTAATCATACAACCTCGTACGTATTCTAATAGTGAATATGCCGATATGATATTTATACGGATTTTATTACGGAAATACTAACGCTGCTCGCTGTGAATACGCCGCATGATTTCCGAACAAAAGATTGCCGAATAAGTTAGTATTCTCTTTAGTATTTCAACGACTGAAGAAAACTAATATGACGCAGTTTCTTTCAGTCGCATGATTATACTAGTTTATTTCTAACGAATATTTAACGAACTAACTGCTACAAACTACAGTTAGGAGTTTTGTTTACAGTACAAACGAAAGCCTATCAATGACCTTCGAACTTCAAAATTTCGACATTATTTATTCCTATAGTTGTGTAATATCTTTTGAACGAAGCGTTCGTAAGCAACTTTTAGACGAAATTTTTTTTGTTTTGAGGTCTTAAAATCACATTTTAAGTTTGGCCATTTAACTCGGGAGCACTCTGTATAATTTACATTATATAACAAATGACAAAATTCCTTGTAAATTTTCGAATTTATAATTTTGGGGCAATTTTTATATTGTACTACTACTAATCTGTGTAATCTGGGTGCATTTTGATACACATATACAGAGTGGATAAGTTAATATATTTTTTTAACTAAATTAAAGTTAAAGGTTACATGAACAAAAAATCACATTAAAAGTAAAGATTAGATGTACTTAAAAATTAATTTTGATAATCGATTATTCATATTTTTCATAATTTATATAAACCCATTGATTTTAAATTTGTAAGTTTATTTAAACGCACGCACGCAACACGCACGCGCGCGCGCGCACGCACACACACACACACACACACACACACACACACACACTATATAAAGTTAGATTACAAAACAATTACCTATAATATTAGATCATCGAACAAATTTAATATTTTATCTGTAAATTAGGATTTATATATGAATAACACAGAAATATTGTTTCTTATGTGGGAACGTATTTTTTCTTTTATAATTTGTTCTTTTACATAGATAAATTTTGAACTTATGAAAAAATTAACAAATTAAAGTTATGCTTCAAAAATAACTAAAAGTTAAAATTAACAATTAAATCATTAAAAATTAACTAAGTTAATATTATTTAAGTATTTATTTTTCATGAATTGTATTTCATGAATTTGGGAAAATGATTTAAGAAATCATTTTTTAAACATTTATTTAATATTTTGTAAATATTTATTTGTCATTAATTATTAACTTGAGAAAATGGTTTCAGTAAACATTTGTATAACATTTATTTAATATTTTTTCAATATTTAATCTTAATTATTTATATTGGACGAAATGATTTCGGTTAACTTTTCTTTTACATTTATTTAACATTTCTTAAGTATTTATTTTTTATGAATTATACATTTCAGAAAATGATTTTAGTTAACATTTTAAATGTTTATTTAATATTTTGTAAATATTTATTTGTTATTAATTATTTATTTGAGAAGATGATGTTAGAAAATATTTTTAAATGTTTATTTATTGTTATTTAAACATTTATTTGTCATTAATTATTCATTTGGGAAAAGGTTTTTAGTAACTATTTTTTTAACATTTATTTAATATTTTGTAAATATTTTTTTTCATGAAATACTCAAGTGAGAAAATTATTTCGGTGTTTATTTAATATTTAATGTTTATTTAATGTTAATTTTTATATTTATTTTTCATCTGTAAAATTATATTTATTTAATGTTTAACATTTAAACTAACGAATTTTTTTAACATTTAAATTTCTTAACGAGGAAGCTCTCTATTTCAATATCAGCAGCTACTATTATTACAACATCAATATTATACTGAAGATAATGTTGCGATGAAGATGGCTCGAAGCAAGAGTCGAAACGTCCAATAAATTGTGTGATTATACAATTTGTTGCGTAGCATATTCGGAAACATAAGCGATAAAATCTATAGTCAAAGGGGGAGTTTAACGGGTCTCGGACACTTACCGAATTTTTCGTCACATGTAGCATACTCACACACACGCGTACACACCGTGGTGCACGACACATACACACCACATGCGTAAAATTCGGAAACATAAGCGATAAAATCTATAGTCAAAGGGGGAGTGGGGACTAGGGGGAGTTTGACGAGTCTTGGACGCTCGCCGAATTTTTCGTCACATGTGGCATCCATTTGGAGGCTGCATACAATCAGACGCCGCGGCGTCGATGCCACCGCCGCGGAAATGTTGTGCCGAAATGTGGTCACAATTAAGGGCCGGTATTCATAGTTCGTTCTTATATTTAAGATCGTCTTAAGTACCATCTTAAGATGCCATCAACCAATCAGAGAGCCGTATCAGCATCTTAAGACATTACTTAAGATGATCTTGAAATAAAAATCGGCTATGAATACCTGCTAAGGGATTGGAGCCTATTGTCATGGGTTCGCGGCGACCGTTTGTCTTCACCGCTCAACGCTTATTCGTCGCTCTCAGGATCTACAGACTTGGATTTGTCAATCCCGAACGAACCCCCACTCAAAAGGATTTGCCAATCAGGACGAAAGGCCAGGAATCGGGAAGCATAAAATGAGGCGAACGAAAATCCAAGACAGATTCGTACTAAAGTCACAGTGGCAGACAGCAGTTCTCTCGCGAGTAATACAAGACGAAATCGGCTGTGTCCAGAACGTCTGCTTCCCCTCATCAAAACATTAGCCAAGTTCGCGACTCAGGGTAGTTGTCCCAAGGCGTGGTCTTAAGACTCAGGGCAACTGCCCCGCTAGGCACTGTCACGGCGAAGCGAAACAGTAATCACGAAGTGAATTTGCGCCATATTATATCGAAACAGTAAACGCGAAGTAAATTCGAGTCGTATGAGAAGTGAATTTTCAATAAACTTATCATATACACGAAAATACAGTGAGGATCGAGATTAATTTCTTCCTCACTGAACACAATTCATTTGAGATTTTTACTCATTGCGCACCGTTTACTGTGCCCGACCCGTATTCGCCGCGTTACTTTCTGTTATATAGACATTTTCTCAATTCTCATATTTAAACTATTTAGTTTTCAATTATAATTTATTTAAACCTTAATAGCAATTTGCTGCAAGACTGCTGTAAATCTTGCAGCAGATCTTGACAAATTCTGCTAGCAGGACGTTATGATCTACTTCCTCATTCTGCTCAAGTCCTCCAAAAGATTCTGTAAGGCCGATTCTTGCGAAAAACTTGCACGTATCTACTGCAAGAATTGCAGCATTCTGTTTACAGATTGCAATTATGCGGGGTCTACAATGCAGTCGTTAAGATGTTACGACTCTGCGACGGACCAATCAAAGAAGAAAAAATCATATATTCTCTTCTTTGATTGATTCGTCTCAACATCGTAATATCGTATCGACTGTATTGTAGATGATGCATTATGCGGGGTCTACAATGCAGTCGTTAAAATGTTACGACTCTGCGACGGACCAATCAAAGAAGAAAAAATGATATATTCTCTTCTTTGATTGGTCCGTCGCAGAGTCGTAACATCTTAACGACTGCATTGTAGACCCCGCATTAGTGGAAGAAAGAATCTGCTTCAATTAAGTTCGATTTCTGCAGCAAGTATCTGTAAACAGTTTATTTGCATGTACAATGAGGTGCATTAATGAGATCCTTTTTCGGTGTAGTTAGTGCAAAAGTGACAGCAATCTTAGCCAATCAGACGAACTCACTAAGCCAATGGTAACACATGATTGGTTAAATTGTTGATCTTTCTACACCGAAAAAGGACCTCATTAATGCACCTCATTGTACATTGCACGAATCTTGCTGACAGATCGTCAGCTGACTGCCAGCAGAACCATATTGAGAATAATCTTTTGCACATCTGATTCAATTTTGCTGCATAACTGCACGTATATTCAGTTTTATAGAAAATGCTACGATATAGGGAAATCCATTTAAAAAACATTGTATTTAACGTCTTATTTAAATGAATAACAGAAAAATTATTCCAGATGCTATTTATTTGTGAAAAATCTAGTAAAAAAATTATAATTTTGTATATATTTATATAAATAATATGTTTTAATAATATATATTTCATCTTTTCGATAACATATACCCAGCCAGAAATGACTCATCGAATTTACATCGAATCGATGTCAAATCGACGTAAAATCATT
>QKQZ01035450.1:0-10346 GCA_003595255.1 Solenopsis fugax
CAAAGATATTTCCATTTTTACGAATTACCCCACCTAACGAATAGCTCTGGTCTCCCCTATGTACATTACGTAAGATAATTACGCATTAAGGATGTTTTGACTATACAATACAAGCTAAAAGTTATCAAAATTTAAAAACTGAAGGCTTCTCTACGTTTATTCTTTTTTTTACTAATCTACAATAAATTTTTCAAAAATTTAACCTTTTCATGTGTATTAATATTAGTCTATCAACATTAATCCAAACAAAAAAAGTGATAATTTAATAATCTACCAAGCATTATTAATTTGATAAAATTCCTGATTCTAAAGTAAGATATCAGAAGGACGTAAATAATACGCCGGTATAATTAGACACGAATCGATTAGTTCATTCTATTTTGTGAACTCTGTATGTGCATACGTACGAATATATTCTCAAACATAGTGTACAATAATTAGATAAATAACAAGATATTCCAAAATTAAATATTTATCTTAAAATGTCCTATTATAGTCTATTTAAAGCAATGGATCTATAAGATGTAATATTGATCTGTACTAATTTTATTGTAATTTGATATTTAATATGCAGATATACACCTGTGTATATAATCAAATTCATAGATTTATAGAAGCTCAATAAAAAGATTTACTTATCACTCACCTACCGATGCATAGCAGGCGGAGTTATCAGCCACACAGATACAATGATACTGTAACACACAAATGTTTCAAATTAAAACAGTGATTAAAATTATCAATGTTTTATAAGGTAAATCTTACGCGTGTTGAATTTTCTATTCACTTTTAATTAGATATTTATAATGAACTCGGTCTATACGCTTTACCTCATGATCCAAGCGAGATACATGAATGCACTAGTGACCATCATAAAGCAGAATAGACGTGAAAGAGTTCTTTTTTCAGAGAGCAGTTGCTTTCTAAAGAGAAAGAGAAGATTCTCTTCTCTCTCTCTCTCTCTCTCTCTCTCTCTTTCATTATCGACGTTTAACATTAGACAATCCAGGAAATGAGATACAGCTCTTCGTCATGTGCGAAACCGCCAACTAAACTCTGACCAAGTCAGATTAAATGCAATTAATTTGCCTTAAAATGGTAGATGGCTGAGAATGGACAGAGACTGAGAGAAATGGACACCCAGCAAATATGAGCGACCAGCAAATATAGCGACGAATCCAAGTTAATCGAGCAAACTCTTACCGCTTAGGGCCGAACCATTTGCCGGAGATAGAGCGTGTTCCTAATCAACTGATAAACTGGACGACATGCACCATTGCGGATAACATTACGCGGCCCGGCATCATCTCGTGCTCGATACACTAGGTGTGAGAATGTTGCGATAAACATAGTCACCTGAGCAACGCCTTAATATGAGCATCCCATATTGTCAAAACATCGGAGGTGCGAATTCCAATATCGAATTTTGATTTAATCAATTGAAATTAAGAAAGGTCCTTCAAGCTGATAACTTGAACAACACTCTCAAAGCAAACGCGCAACGAGACAAACCGGCTGCGATTTGTTTGCTCAATCGTTTGGCGTCTTTTATTACTTATCGCGATCGTGTAAAATAATATTAAATATGTTGTTCTGACTTGAAATTATATATAATAAATTAACGGTGAATAATGTTATCTTTATAATTTTTACAATTTCATAATTATATCTCACCGAAATATAAAATTTATAGAAATATTTTAACGATGCGTACAATAACGCATTAAATGGTTTAATTTATAATAAAAATGTACAGCGTGTATAATGTTATACCATTAATAATATCGCTAATAATTCCATTAATAACCATTTATAATATCATTAATGTTACAATTATTAAATTTTTAACTTTGTGTCGTTATGGCTGCGGTCCACTTGACGCTACAAAAGCTTCGAAGCATATGTAGCGTCAAGTGGATCGTAGTCTATATTTTATATAATTTTTAATCTCTTTCCAATACTTTTTAAAATATTACGTAATAAGGTATTATATGCATATTTTCTTATTTCTCTAAATTGCAATGTATCTGTATGCATTTTAGATTCTGTTAAACAGAATTACATAATCGAAGGTAATATATGTAATTTATAATGAGAGGAAGACAAATCTAGGAATCTGGAAAATTTGTGAGCACTTTTGCAAGATTTTAATGGGAATTTTAATTTAAGAGTGATTGGACGATTAAAATAGAGATAATTTAACAGAATCTCTAAATCTTTATCTATAAACTTTCCATTTTATCCAGCGCACAAAAAATCAATGTATGCCAATTATTGCATACGTCATATTTTCTATTTGTTCTTGAGTAAATATTTAATAAACAATTATAACATTTTTGAGAAAATTATAACATTTTTAAGTGCAAATTATTTAAAAATTTTATATATAAAACTATTTCTTCTTTGATTCTTTTTTAATCATCTAATTAAATCAAATAAACAACCAAATAAATAATAAATAATAAATAATATACAAATTATAATTATAATTGTGTAAATTATAATTATTGTATTTATGATTAAGATTTCTATATCTTTATTCTAACGTCTCTTCCTGCAGGCTCTTCTTGTCATTCTTCTCGCTTTAACGATCCCGTTTCCCTCTTCTTCCTTCTCCTTTTCCTCTTATTCTGAGATTAGGTTACTAAGTCCTATGCACTTACTTGATACAAAAGGCTGAAAACGAGGTTAATTACGCGCCGACATATTACTCCCGAAGTCAAAAGTAATTAAGACACGACGAATAATTGCTTATTATAATTATCGTAAGATTGTATGTAGTCTGTTCGAAAATGGGTTTGGTTATTATTAGTAAAAATAATGCAGTTGGCAGAAGTGAAAATTACTGGCGTTGCGTTTCGTTTCTTCCACCAGTAAAACCAGTAGACGATCCCAAATAGGCCTAAACGTCATAAATATTTTCAGGTTTAAAATTGCGAACATTTCAACGTTACCACAAGCTTGTAATAACATTGAAATTTTTTGTAACTTCCATACAATATTACAATGTTTCAATGTAAGATTTATGCAATGTTTCTTCCATCTTTCAGTGCTAGATAATGAGTTATGATTCTAGCTTTCACTTTTTATAACAAATGTTATATTAATAATTAATATTATTAAAATATGGATTATTATAATAAAATGATACACACTTGATGAAACACACTCGCTGCCGTACGACACTGTGTATCGGAGTAATCGTCGCAGGCGGCCCAGACGGCGCAGCGCCTACCTCACGTTGACCTTGCGCGGTCAACAACCCGTTGGCCGACGGCGTGCACGTGCACCTCGAGTAATGTGAATGTCCGAGCGACCGAAGAGAGTGGGGAGGCGGGCCAGACGGCGCGCGGAGTGGGGCGAGGCACCTATCTTACGGGACCGTGCGCGGTCAACAACCCCAGTGGAGGGCATTAACTGACGGCGTGCACGTACGCCTCGAGTAATGCGAAGTCTCTCGCTGCGCGTTACTTGGCGCGAGACTACTCGTGATCGACGACTTTTAGGGAGATCTACTTGCGTCGCACCGCTCAACAAAACATTCGTAACTTATTTGCAGAGTTGGATAATTAAAAAATTAAAAGTTAAATAATAAAATGAATAACTTTTAAAACTTAACTTAATTAATTTTAAATGATTTAATTTGTAACTTTAACTAGTTATTTTTAAAACACTTGAACTTTATTAATTTTTTACCTAAGTTAAAAATTTATTTATATAAAAAAAATTATAAAAGAAAAAATGTTAAAAGAAGGAAAAACAAAGAAAAGAAAAAAAGTTTAAAATGAAGAATGAAAGAAAATATGTATAAAATGGGATAATGTGTATAAAAAATGTTTTTTTTATTTGGTAAAATGAAATATTTAATCTCGTATTATTTTGCGATTTAAATATAATAATCAAATTACTAATATAATAAATATAAATGAATATGAAAGATTAAATAAAATTGGAGTAGTACATATAAAAATAAATACTTATAATTATCTGCGCGATTTTTATTAAAGATATTAATTTAAAATATGTGTGCTATGTGCGAAATATGTTCTATTTTTCTCTTTCATCTATACATAAGTAGAAATTCAAAAAGCAATCATATTGCTTTTTGCATTATTTTAATATTTAATCTTGGAAAAATTAAGATATTCAAATTTTTCACTGCACATTTGAGAGAAAACGATTAACACTTAATGCACACCTTTGCTTTTTTAGTTTCTTTACGGCACACCATCGGTCATTTGTATTTGTCATTAAATTTCATTATTTTTATAAAAATTATTAAGTGATTCTTATATACAAACTTGAACTTTTCTAGAAAGTATTTGCATGATTGATAAATACAAAACAAATTACCTATTATATAAATGTTATAATTAATAATAGCTGATATAAAGATATTAAAGAAAAAAATGGGCAGGATGTCCTAAGTATCAAGTGTTCATTACTATAGCATTTCTGATGACAGTTGTATGCAATTCCCGATAGCAAAAAATTACCATTGGCACGAATTATGGATTCTATCTCAAAGGAAGAATTTCAGGGAAAAATTAATGAAAGAACAATGTACTTAATATAATTAAATGTGACATCGAAATATCTATATAATTTGAAAATTATCTTGGTGCTCTTATGAGCTATCAATTCACGGAAATTAATTAAATATGTGTGTTGCTAACATAATTGTTCATAAAGAATGCTTTCGATGTCTCGTACTTATTGTGATTGCGTTTTGAGACGTAATATGCGAAGTACACGGAGCAAGTTTGCCTGCTACTTGGTCGAGTACTGACGTATGAATGATAGCGTGGCGACCTGTGTAAACACCGAGCACTATACGCTGCATAAACAATGTCCCAGCCGAGTTGTCATTTTCACGAGATACTTAACAGTAAAATAAATGCCGAATATCCTTCTCTTTGCTTTTCAAAGAAATTTTGAGATAAATTAGCTTAGTCAAATATTTCTTGAACGCAATTTAGCGTTTCGAATATTATTTTATGCTTTTAATCCGAAATTAATCAATAGATTAAACTTAATTATAAAAAGCAAAATGAAAAATACATTTTAAATGTAAGTATAAAGAAATAAATATCGCTTGTAATTATTTCATATAAAATGATAATTCATTATTACTCTATCGCTCGGATTTCTACTTTTATGAGTAAATCGAAAAACTGCTTCGATAAATGTCTATTGCCTTGATTCATTTATAAGTCATTAATCGTAAGTTAATAAATAAACGATTCGTTGATAATTATAGAGAATAATGATAATCGCGTTTCGAAACATTTAATATTTTACAAAATAAATTTCTCTTGAATACTATTTTTTATTCTTGCAACTAATTTCAATGAAGGTTTTATCAAAGTATGTACAATTGAATTGATTTGTTACAATCATTAAGCATTAAAGTATAACTTTGTGCATTGCAAAGGAGAAATTTAAACTTAATATTTTGATGAAACATGCATTTCCATTAAGAGAAAAGTATGCTAAATTATATACTTCTTGTATATACGTCGTAGCAATGTTCTTACTTTTTATGAATCAATTCAATCGAACAACACAAGCGGGAATTAATACATGATAAAAGAAAAATGTCATGATATACGGAGAGACAAAATGATCTCCAAGAGAGCCATTCATGTTGATCGTTCCTAAAGGTAAAATCGTCACCAAAATATGAAGGCTATTTCGTGTACTCCGTGACACCCGAGAGGACAATACAGCTGTTCAGTAGAGTATGCACGATTGTTGTAATGTAGTTGAAGAGAGAATTAGATATGACCAGGTTAACATTCACTGCATAATTATGCACTAAGTACTACATAAACTTCTACCAAATGTTACTAAAATATTATTAGCAAAAAATAAAATATTATTTGCGTAATTTAATGTTCTATACATATGTACAAATACAAAGATAAATTTATTAAATATAACATCTATGATTTTATACACATATATATATATATATATATATATAATCTCATAAAACAGTAATTTACATATTAACAAATTATAAAAATTGTTAATACAAAATATTAAAAATAAATATTGGAATGAATAAAAATGAGAATAATTAATTAAAATGGAAAAACGTCATAGAATGAAGATCCAAAGAATTCTTTCGACGGAATAAATTGATTGACATCCTATGACAGCCATAATTCTAAAAGTTATTTTATATAATCAAATATCTGTACAGAAAGAATAAATCCATAAAAAATAAAAATATTTAAACTGAACATTCATGTAAAATAATTTCTTCAAATGTTTAAAAGCAATTAATTGGCATGTAATAGTTGATTTCCTTTCAAGTGACGGAGATTGATTTGGCGTCGAAAGAGTTTCATTCCTTAGAGAATCTCACGAACGTGACGAAGATAAATTTACGTGTCTACAAATTGTAATTGCAAGCATTTCATATTATTTGCGGATAGTATTCGCAGAACCAAACATAAGATAACATCAAATTTTGCAAAATAATATTATGTACGCTTTGTTCTAAAGTTTGATGAACTAAGAGAGATAGCTAGAAGGGATCTAACTTAACAAAAGATGAACACTTCTAATTGGAACAATTATTCTAAAATTGCAACGCTGCGTAATAATGTAAACTGCTATACTAAATCTATTATATAACAAACTAATAATTAAACTTTGAATTAGACTGTTAATTTTACGTAACTTTAAGTAAGCAATCCGCATATTGGTCAAATAATTCCACTTTGCACAGATTATTATAAACAACAGATATTATTTTTTCAAGGCACGAATATAAACCTAATAAAATATCTTCAACTCATTAAGATTTTTTTAATAAAAAAATCTGTTCTTTCTTGTTGAAGAAGGAATTATATATCGTGTAAAAACTCGAAGGTTGCAGCAGCCACATGCTGCGAGATAAAGCTGGAAAATTGAAGTTACTGAACGAAGAGTGCCTCTGAAGATTAACAGTCGGATTACTCCGAAATGGATTAGTTGTAATAAAGCTGATATAGAAAATGGTATCATTTTGAAAAGCGTTCTGTTCAATAAATTCATAAAAAAGGCAAAAAGGAGGTTTTTGAAAGTAAAGTTAATTATCGAGGTCGTGAAAACGGTGGTGATGCAAAGAATGGTGAGCCGACGTACCGTGCATTTATTAGTTAAATGATTTTCGAGCAGTAAAGTACTTTCATTTAAGCTGCTTTTAAACGAGTGAAGAGATTTATTCCCGAAATTTCCTTTGAAGTGCGGTACAAAATAGAAAGCAACCAATTATAACTTCATATTATTTCCTGCGTATTTTTCATGTTAGCTTTTAGCATGGAAATATTCAAAAGCATAGAACTCGGATTGTAGCTATACTGGTAAAAGTAAGAAACAAAAATAGTTCGGTCGATAATTTGATTGATCTATTCGTCCAGCAAGGTGATTGTTGCAATTTTTATTCTTACTAAAAGGAACGAAAATCGAGAAGGAATTATTTATTGACAAACTGTTCATCAGATAAGCAATTAAAAATATTTTTCCGATTCGCATTGTCATTTGACAGTTCTTATATTTTAAAACTATACCTTTTAAATGGATTAAAAATATAAATACCAAATATTTTACTTCAAACAATAATTATTGATTACGTAAAAACAATCTTTAATGTTGATTATTTTTGACGCAAAATCAGCGTTTTAGTTTATGAGAACGTTTTCGTTGGAGTACTTTCTGATACCGCGAGCGTGGTTTTAGCCGCGGTAATTATTCGAATTTAATTAAAACTCGCGTTCGAAGTGAGCTACATTGTGGTGAAGTCATTAATTAAATTTAGGAGAGAATCGCGCGGTACCTTACTGTTGTATATGTAGGTATAGATATGTACGACAGATTCGGAAGAGATCGTTATTGCAAGTTCACGAACTCGGTTATAACTTTGAATGAATTCAGCTTTTTTTAGCGGTACTGGAATTTTCTTTTCGGATTCATCTGCGTTACCAGTTTCATTCCTGCTTCTGATGCGGACGCATTTCCTCTCGGGAACTCCGTTCGCAATTCATATAACATATAATTTTGGTATAAAATTCCATATTCTCTTATCACTGGCGAAATGGTAGGTAATTAATAAATGTGCTGACATTTGCTATTCAGTTATCAAAATTCGCGAAATAAAATATCCTTTTGTAAGAGGATTAAATTACAATGGAATTACTTTGATCAATTTCAATTCCTTTCATTTTTAGTATTTTCTGAATATATAAAATTATTCATAATTTTAGAAAATTAATAAAATGTTAAATTAATTAATCACAAAAATCTTCCTTTTTATCAGTAATATAAGTTTTGTTATTATCCATATATTAATAATCAATCTAACAATAATCTTCACTTACTAACTTTTCAACATTGAAACAAATAATTCTTACAGTATATCTTTCACTTATATATTTTTATTTTAAAAAAGATTTACGTTTCAATATTATATTGTGGTATTTTTTAAGATAATATGTTATCGACGCAGTTATTTAATATTTAATCAATATTGATTATTATATATTGTATAGTTTTGGGTAGAGAAATAAAAACTTAGCGTTTAAGGAACATATTTCTTTAAATTGTTGCAGGAGCGATTTTCACCGAGGATCAGAAGGACAATCCGTCGGAGTTGGCATTCAAATACGCTATTTACAAAATCAACAAGGATAAGACTCTTTTGCCGAACACGACACTGGTTTACGATATCCAATATGTGCCTAAAGACGATTCGTTCCGCACGTCCAAGAAAGGTAAGAAAATAGTCAATATGGCCTTTGTAATTAAAAGTAACGAATAGTATTATCCCGAGGGGATTAAATATTATTTGAATAAGTAATCATCTATTATCTCTTCCTCGAAAACCATGTCTATATCTCTGTAACTCAAGTACATATACTCTCCGTTTGAGCATGTCGATGTGTCGCGATATTGATAAGGCACGAATCCGTTGTCTAACAGAAACTGAGTGCCGTCGCTAGTTTTCTCGTAAGTAAATTTAATAAATGAGAAAATCCAATATTATTATTAATGTACATTTCAATATATTGAAATATTAATTTAGTGCTAGTAAGGATTACAGAGAAGTAAATCAAGGTTTTAAACGTTGAATCGAATCAAATAAAATTTCATATCTTTGTTCAATTCGAATCGGATTCAATCAACGAAATTTCATTTAAATCTAATTGAATCAAATAAAATCGTATCATATCTTTAAAACACGACTTTTAAATAACAACACAGTTATTGTTAGATTGAATTTTAATATAACATTTTTATATAATAAGAAAAATAATATTGGTTATACGACGTAAAGTCATTTTATAATTTTGTAACATTGTTAATATATGTAATTCGTTATACTCGAACCTCTTAAATTTGAATTAGAGAGATTCAAATTCAAATCGAATCTCATCTGATTCAATATGATTCAATTCATATTCGAATAGTTCGTACATTCTCTAGCAAGGATTCAAGATTAGAACAAAATCATTATGATTAATATAAAAACATAGCCATTAAAGAACAAGACAGTAACAATTACATAGAATGACAGAAGTTAATTTGTTGCAGCATTAAATTGTTGTTCATAAGTCACACTTACAAGATATATGACAGCGATAATTTAGAAGGCGGTGACAATGATTAATAACGTGGCAAACTTACAATTAATACGGTCGATAGTTGCACCGTTATTAATTATAACGTAACAGCTTTACAATATCACGGTCTTGTGCTTACTTTTTAATCACTTCACTTTTACCTTTTTCTAAATAATATTATAATCAAACGTACATTTAGAATAGATCAATATAGACTGTTCCGAGATATCTTGTAGACATAAAAATCTACGATTGATACTTTGGCATGAATTTGGTTGCGTCATATCGTTTCAAAAAAAGTCATATTATTTTTTGAGCGATCGTTTTGCGTCACATATTTATTACTGCACATTTGAAAATACGAAAATAAATCTGTCGGAATGAAAAATCAGATACTTGCAAATTGAAAACACATTACTATGAAATAAAAATCATAAGTACAAATAAAGACGTTAATAAGATAAATTAGATTTTTGATTGATGCTATAGAAATATGTGCAGTGATTTTAATGAATTGTGAAAAATTTGTTCTATCTATTTTATAAATTTGCATGTGCTCTTAATTAACTTTGCAAGTATTTATAGATAACATAATTATTTTATAATATATATAGATTGCACAACAAGTTATTTACTGATTTATGTATTATATGTATGTGTGTATATATATATAATAGGGGAGACCGGGGCTATTCGTTGCAGTTTTTTTTCTTTTGCGTTTCCTGAGTCCTGTAT
>QKQZ01035452.1:0-11475 GCA_003595255.1 Solenopsis fugax
ACCAAAAAAACCTGGTTTTTTGGTTTTTTTTAAAAAAACCAGGTTTTTACCCAACCCTGCTTTAAATGTGTTATCACGGTCTTATCTCAATTATTGTTTCTTAATTTAATTTTAACATGTTATAGCTTGTATATATAAATATATAAATATATTAGAAAGAAGTAGCGAGATAAAAGGAAGAAATGTACATTCCTTTCTTATGTATATATGTGATTTTTATATGGACTTTATTATAAAGATATCTGAAGATAAAACTCTGCCCTTAAAGTTACATTAACATATTGGATCAAATATAGGATATCTATACTACGAAAATGTCGCTTGAGTTCAGAGATATCTTGCAATGTAAAAAAATGCTTTATGTTATATAATATTCGTCAATATTTTGGATTGAATATAAATCGGAAAAATCTGGATAAATAGTTATATAAAATAATGTGAATATCATAAAACGTTTATTTAAAATATTTTTACAGTGTCGGCAATATTTAATCGAAATTATATACATATACATATTGAGTTTGTTTGGAAAAAATAGCTTCAATTTTTAGTTATTTTATACTATATCCGAGGTCTCTCAAAAATGGAAGAAAAAACCACAATTGTTTTCTCACTGAAAGAATAATATTGAAAGAAGAAACAAATTTAAAACATTTTAAATGGAAGTGAATTAAATCTAAACATGAAGAACGTGTAGACTACAGCGATAAAAATACGTTTTCTATCTGCTCGAAGCATATAAACTACGTGATTCGAATTAGAGAGAACGTAAAACATCTCACATAAAAGTGAAATAAATATCACAATTAAATTTAATTGTACATGTTAATTAAGAACTATTGAATTTATAATATAATTTCTTCAAACACAGATTTTTTAAATTTTATATCTATGTAATATATAAGATACTAAAAGCCATATTGATCAAAATCTTGAACATTAATAAAATTCCGCGGTAATAATTTTAAAGGAAAATTTTTTTTCTTAATATGCGGATAAAATTAAAGAATAATTAGAAATCTATATATAAGTACATGTAGAATTTTTAAAACTTTTAAAATTTTTAACAATAAAAAATAAATGTGCTGTAATAGCGGCTATTTTTACAAAATCTAGTAAGTAGATACCGTTACATTATCGTTCATTATATCTGCATAGTATCGTTAGCCTCCCCGAAGCATGCTCTCAAGAAAGAACGTAATTATAATGATGACAACAAGAATACATAATAAGAAACTATGTTAATGCATTGCAAAACGTAATTATTGACATGAATAAGTAAGAAAAGAACACTCTTAGCGACTTTAGTGGCCCCTTATGAATTTCTGCGTTAGATTATTAATGCGTTAAGATTATTTAATGAAAGGAATAAAGCGACACGAGCGTCGTTTGAAGGTCCGACGATGCAAAGCGAAACGAAGGCGAGGGAGGTAGTCTATTATGTACAGAGTCTAATAACAGCTTACCGGAGCTTACTAAAGCTTCCTGAGAGCTCCTGGAAGCGAAGTGATTGTTACAGATATCGAGCGTGGCAACAAAGAGGTAGGACCAATGGGATTTAAAAAATAGTTCACTAAAGAGCTCTTTCTTTTTATAGTAATTTCTGCGAACATTGATTCTTTGTAATTACGCAAGAATCTGAAAGAACTTTCCGAATTAATCGGAACGATTCGGAAATTGTACAAAATGAGCATGGAGATAAATCGTATCAATATTTATTTAATTCCCGATATTACAAGGATATTCGATCAACCACAATTCGTAATATAGCCAATAAAAAAATATTTTAGTTTCAAAAAGTTTGTTTTAACAGCTTTTACAAAAGAGAAAAAAAATTAATATCGGTTAATAACCAAACCAATTTATTTTAAATAAATGCTATGGTTATAAAAATATGTACACGTTAAATATTATATGAGATATGTATGACACAATTAAAATCGAGAAAAGGTCAACGAACGATAGCAAGAACTTAGTGTTCAATAATATGCAAAGAACTTGTTACAAAAAATATTATCTAAATTAAGATTTTCCGTAATAAATTCTTTGCTATTTTAAAAGATTTATTAACATTAATATAATAAGAGATGCATATTAGCTTCAATATTATTAAATTGATTATCAATATTTAATATATTACTATTCTGGTTCTATTTCAAGAATTGCGTTTCAAGACCAAAAGTAATAGCATCTCTATTAAGCTAATCCCCCCTCCCCCAGCGCAAAATTAATTTTAAAATATTTTACATCACGTATAATCGTTTACATCGTTTCATATCACGCGTTATCTTTTGACGGATTATTTGGATTTATTTATGCCTCATCGATAATTCATTTCCACTGTCTTCTATTTACACATCTTTCTTTGAAAGGCAAGTTCATTACTTATTCAAAATTTGTCATTAAACGGAAACATAATTAGTTAGAAATATCTTACATTATCTGATTCATGAAAATTAGATGGAAGTAGAATATTTACAAGAATACTTTGATGAAAATGTCGATTAGTGCGACATCGTTAGCTTGAAGGAATTATCGATCCGAGTCAAGGAGCAACAGAGAAAACCCGGGCGTCAAATGTCAACGAATGACAGTGCTCGAATTTCACGAAGGACGATAATTCGTCGCGCAGCAATAATCGAGAAGATCATTTGTCTTCTACGAATCGCGAATAAAAAGGAAAGAATAATGGCCATCTGCTGTCCTTACCTTTCCGGAGCCTCTCGAGTTGCATAAGAGAACGCCGGCAGCGTGAATCCTGTACTCTTTGTCGAGTTGCTCGTGTTGTCCTTGAATTTTCCTGCAGACAAAGAATTTAACAGAAAGATTAATTTAAAAGCGTCTCATAAAGGCGAATACAAAACATGCCTACAAGCTTTCTATAAGCTACTATAAATAATGCATCTTGATGGATAAAATTATAATAGAAGTTGTCACAATAGCTGAAGCATAAACAATATACCATAATAATCATGAATCAAATTCGTTAAAAGTAAAATTTCTTTTTTGATTTTTACATTGAGAAAATAAAAATGCTCTGCCTAAAAGAATCCATTGAGCACCATTTTCGTGTGAAACACAGGAGTGTAAAAACAGTTTGGCTATCACCCTTAGATTCTTTGGCTACGAGCCTAAGCCGTAACGAGAAGAAGATGGCACTTTCACGACCCACTGGCACATTTTTCGAGGGATTCTTAGCCGGTGATTTATAAACTAAAAAAGTTTCTCGCGTGAGGCAACTTTGGTAATTACGAGAAAGCAAACAATCTTATAAATTAGGGTTCTCTCCCGCACGTCTTTTCGCATAGAGTAATCCTGTGCACCCGCGTGCATTCGTATGTGATCGCGAGCACATGACGGAGTAGTGCAAGAGCGGGAGTTCTCCATCTATCCGGGGAATTCTCCAGAGGTTGACGGCGCAGTAAAGTTCAGAAGGGAATTAATTGCGCAGGCGGGAGGTATCGCATGAGCTTTTTTGTCGATTAAGCTGATTTTGAAAGCGGTTGCAGGACGCTTTAACACGTCGAGCGACGGCGATAACATGCTAATCTTGCCTACAAAGACTTTGCTAACGTCCGTAGACTGTATACGAAATACTCTACTCAAGAGATATATAAGGGAATATTAACAAAATTGAATAATACTTTATTTTCTTTTCACATTAAATGAAAACTTGATCAAATTTGAAAATAAGTTTATAATTAATATATAGGTATTTCTGAATTTTTTCCAATTTATTAATCGTATAGTTTTCTTTAAACTTGTAAAATATAACTTTCTAAAATAGCATTGAGATTTATTGAAAGAAGAGTTTACCTCTGTCAAGCTAGCAGGACCAAATGAGCAAAATCGAACGGGACCTATTGAACGATTTAGTGCTTATTTTGTGCTAATTTGTGCCGCAAGAAACAATTTTGTAGCTTGTGCCGTTTAAAAGAAACTCGTGGCGCTGCTAACTTTATATCAAGCTAGCAGGACCATAAGAAAAAAAGAAGAAAAAATAAAAATAAAAACAGATATAGTTAGTACTGATTTTGTGCTAATTTGTTGCTCTATTCCGGATTTTGTTGCTCCACCCTCGATCCTCCAAAAGCCACCCCTAACAGTCCTACGTTAGCACAATTCAACAAAATTGATAATTAATGAAATATCTCGACTGATTATGTCTCCCCGAATTTGTTGCTCACGATTTTCAACAAATCCGATTTTGTTGCTCCATCCTCAACTCTTTAAAAACCACCCCTAGTCGCTTTATGTCAGCACAACACCCCAAAAGTGCAAAATCGTATAATATTTCGACTGATTATCCTTCCCCGAATTTGTTGCTCGCGATTTACAATGATTCCGATTTTGTTGCTCCACCCTCGACTCTTTAAAAACCACCCCTAGTTGCTCTATGTTAGCATAACACTACAAAAATACAAAATCGCAAGATATCTCAGCTGGTTACCCTCTCTTAATTGGAGCAACAAAATCGGAATAATCGTAAATCACGAGCAACAAATTCGGGGAAGGATAATTAGTCGAAATATTTTACGATTTTGCACTTTTGGGGTGTTGTGCTGACATAGAGCGACTAGGGGTGGTTTTTAAAGAGTCGAGGATGGAGCAACAAAATCTGATTTGTTGAAAATCGCGAGCAACAAAATCTGGGAGACGTAATCACTCGAGATATCTCATTAATTATCATTTTTGTAGAATTGTGCTAACGTAGAACTGTTAGGGGTGGCTTTTGGAGGGTCGAGGGTGGAACAACAAAATCGGATTTGTTGAAAATCGCGAGCAACAAAATCTGGGAGACGTAATCAGTCGAGATATCTCATTAATTATAAATTTTGTAGAATTGTGCTAACATAGAACTGTTAGGGGTGGCTTTTGGAGGATCGAGGGTGGAGCAACAAAATCGGATTTGTTGAAAATCGCGAGCAACAAAATCGGGGAATCGTAATCAGTCGAGATATCTCATTAATTATCATTTTTATTGTATTGTGCTAATGTACGACTGTTTGGGGTGGTTTTTCAGGGGTTGGGGCTGGAGCAACAAAATCCGGAATAGAGCAACAAATTAGCACTAAATCAGTACTAACTATATCTGTTATTTTTATTTTTTTCTTTTTTTTCTTATGGTCCTGCTAGCTTGATATAAAGTTAGCAGCGCCACGAGTTTCTCTTAAACAGCACGAGCTACAAAATTGTTTCTTGCGGTACAAATTAGCACAAGATAAGCACTAAATCGTTCAATAGGTCTCGTTCGATTTTGCTCATTTGGTCCTGCTAGCTTGACAGAAGTGAAGAGTTTTAGTAATCACAATTTAATCACAAAGTATGGAAGTTAAAAGATATACGTATATGAAAGAAAAGTGTGACTCTCCTCCACTATTTTAAGCTGGAGAATCTTAATAAATAATATAGAATGCCAGAAGTTTCAGACTATACAAAATACAAATTGTAATTACTTTTTAGACATTTGAGGTAAACAGATAAAAAATTATGTACTCAAAATTGTATTTCAAATTAACAACAAACTGCACAGTCAGAAAAATGTAAAAAAATACTTTTTCATTTTAAAAAATCTTTTTTTTTTATAACAAATATAATATTTTTATTTTAATATTCGTATAATATCATAGAACAATATCATTATTTAATATCCTAAGAGTCATATTAACAGAACACGCATGTCATAAAGCAGGACATAAGATACTTGGAAATAGAAAATTTCAAATTAAATAAAAAATAATGATTTATTATTTACATACAATTTCAAATAATCAAACAAAAATTTTGAAAAAAATTTTTAGCAATATTTATGTTCGGTTATTATTTATTCTTTTATTATTGAAGTAAATTGATGAAAAAATACGTAGATAAATGGAATTATAAGAAATACATAATACCCTACTCTCAACTTTCAAAGAAAAAAAGAAAATAATATTATTGAATATATTTGAACAAAATAAATTAAATCTATTCAAGTAGAGACATAATGCTCATTGTGTTATACTGCAAGATAAACACTCCTGTTAAGATGGCAAAGAAACAAGACTGTTTAGGGATTTGAGAACAAAGCAAACAGTTGAATTATATAGTCGACAGTGGGATGTGAGATTCATTCCATCTCCGGTAACTTTTCATGTAGCGAACAGAATTTACTACGAACATAATTCCTCCTTTAATAGGTCTCATATTATATGCTAACATATTATACTGAAATAATATTATATAGTAATATTTCATCGGATAAATTTACATAAGCGTTATCGAGAGATTCGCTTTTGCTCTAGACTTTCTCTTCAAAAGATTTTCTACGCTGCCAGAATCGATTTAAGTAAAGGTTACCCATTCGATTTCCGCCGCAAAGTAGCTAGATATTCTACGATCAGAAATCTTTCTCCTTTGCGCACAATTCCTCGTATATATCTCGGTCAGAATCATCGTAGCAACCGCGGAATAATGAATATGTAAAAGCTCCTATCAATACCAAGATATGTTGCATTTTATCGTATAACTTTGTTATACTTGATTACATCTGGATCTATGATAAATTTGTTAATATATTTTATCTCAAGTCTGCGTCCACAATACAATTACAGATAGACCTTTACAATTAGTCTCATATTTTTAATTTTGAGATTTTATTTATTAAAAGTAATATAATAATTGTATATTTCAAAGAACAATATATTCTTTTTGTAATTACAATGACGCAATTAAAAGATTTTGTACATTTTTTTAAAATACAATACATATCACTTAGGTCAAATTAGATTACACAATTTAGTGATATTATTATTTTTTCTGAGGATTTATACATACCACTTGGATCGAATAGGAAGACTTTTCAATGGGAATACAAAGATAATACCACTTGGGTTTTGTAAAAAAATTAAAGATACTACAACTTGGGTTTAAAAAAAGATTAGAAGTGCACACATACACACACACACACACTTAGCACTTTTTCACCTTTTTTTTAAGATAATTTTGCACTGTATAACATATCATAAATTTATCAATGCCGCATAATCAAAGAGCCGACTACAAGAGATTCACCCATGTGCAAACACGAGGCGAGACACCGCGTACACGAGGATGAAGCTATGCAAACAGCTCCGTGTTCGTATGCGTGAAAAAGAGTCTCGTATCTCGCTGACCCGTTCTCTTTCTCAAGGTGTTACACTCTTTCTCGTCACGTACAATACAAAGGACGAAAATAATTTCGAAAGAGAGCTTGCAAAATGAAATAAAACGCGACGCGCTCCTGAAAACTGTGTCGCGTTTTCGTTTCCGAGTTCGATTCATTATGAAATCAACGCGAAGTATTTACGGTAAAACGCGTAATTGAACTTCACGCTGCGATAAGATAATGCATAAGTTACGAAACTTTATGATGCTGCGTACTGTAAACTGAAAAGTTAGTTTAAACCTTGATATTAATGAGTTAAGCTTCGTTAAGACGTAATTTCGCTCGTTATGTTCGCTTGAGCATTATGCAGAGTATGCTGACGGTAACGCGATGAAACATTTTCTGCGATGGGAGTAAAAAGTGCTGCGATAAAATTATTACTCCGTCACGGGACCGCCCTCGCTAAATCTTTTAGAAGTTAAGCTCTCGCATTCCCATGGGGGTCCGTCCTAACATAAAGTTTGCGTTTATCTCGCATTTTTTAGTTACCTCTTAGAGGATGTATTATTCGAAGATCTTTATTACACCAATAATTACTTATCTTAGCACATATAAAATTTGCAAGAACTGTCTCTGTAAAGAGAGATTCACGTAAAACAATTTTTTAAAAATCTTATAAAAACCAATGTGTCTATTATAAAAAAAAATTGACTTGCATATAAAAATTTACATATAAAAAACTCCACAGTATAAATAAGACAATAGAATACGTCATAAATTGAAAGAAAACTTTTGCAATTTCACACATGGTTATTCAGCGATTTCCACTTTTAAAATACATCAACAATATTTATATTTATACGATTAAAAGATATTTTTAGAGAAAACTTACGATATAGCATGCAGCAATTCCTGTCGCTGCTTCTCCTTCACCTTTACGCTTCCACCTTCCTCAAGAGCTGCTTGCAATTCCCTTTGCAAGACTGCCAATTTGCGGCGCTCACCCTCCAAGAGTAATGAAGTAACCTGAAGCAAAATAAAGATTATTTGCTACTTCGTTGGATGGCAGTAATTAAACACATTTAGTGAAATATATTTCGGTTTCTGATCGATACAACATATTTCGAAATAAAAAGCAAAGAAATTGCTAAAAGATAATTTTATTTAACTAGTTATTTAACTATTTCATGTACTTGACAATGATAGACTGTCAATTATACAGCTGCATTCCGATATACATTGCCAGTTCTAAAATTTTGTAGTTTATGTTACGATATATGTATACTATAAACTTTCAGTGCTGACAGTGAATTTTGGAACGCAGTGGTATTACCATAATTGTTGTTGAAAAAAGGATACAAAAGAATGTAAAAAAAATATTTTAAAAAAATCTATCCTTTGCATTAAAATATTAGGATAAAGAATGTCTTTAAAAAGTGCTAAAATTTTAATTACTGCAAAGATTTGATTTTATTTTGAACAACAGTTGATTACCTCGTGAGATAGTTATAATATGACTTTTTGCGAAAAAAAGCTTATTAAGTTTTTTTCTATAGCTTCTTGTCATAGACTATAAGCGCAAAAGAAGAAACTGTTACTTTACCACCTGCGAACCACCTGAGAACCACCTGAGAACGCGTATGATAAAGGAGAGAATGTTAGAGAATACATCAGCTGATGGCAATACAGTTCTTTGATCAATAATCGTGTGTTGGTATACAAGATTTGATGCTTCGTCTATCGACAGGGCTACCAAACTTTAGTTATCCAATACTTTTTTGAAAAAAATAATGTAATAAATATATAAATATATTTAACCCTCAACTATAATACATTAGCCAAATTATGCTCGCGAAGTAATTTTGTGTTCCAACTTTTAAGAAAGAAAAGTTTTAACTGAAATCAAATTTTAAAATTAGTGTTTTTTAATCTGATGTAACAATTAAACATTCTCTGAAGCTTAAAGATCATCATTTATTACAAATATAACAGAAAATAAAAGTGGACTTTAAGTAACAGAAATAAAAATTTTCTTCTAATTTTCAACAATGTTAACTTTAAAATATTTTTTTCTAAATAACAGTAATCTTAAACCTTGTGTACAATGGAGGAATAATATTAGGAATAGGAATTAGAGTTTTAGAATCAGTTTCCGCAATAAACAATATAGATAAATGATAAGTTACGTTGTATTTCGTACAACACATTTATGTTATATCTTATTAATATTTATTGAAGAAACTGATTCTAAAATTTTATTTCTTATTCTTTAATATCTAATATTCCTCCATTATGCACAGGACCTTAGACTACAATTCCACGCGAGAAATATTTACGTAATTGTGTGCGATGGATACATTTGTGTACCCCGCTAATGTAGTTAAAAGTTAATACAGTAATATAACGATTTTTAATAACGACATAAATGTATTTGCAAAAACCACAATTTATAAAAATCTAATTTGTTTTATTTGGTTAAATAATAATAGGAATACGTTCCAATAATTAATTTTTATTATAAATATTTTTTTATATTTATACAATCAAACAGCAAAAGAGAAAAATCTTGGAAATAGTAGAAAATAAAAAATGGAATACACACACACACACACACGAAGTAAAAGTTTGCACTCTTATAAGTAAGAAACATAATGATTGCTATATTAAGTTATAAAACTTTATTTGCGCGGCGTAGTTTTCTTATTACACTTTCTACTAAAAACGTTACCATCAATTCCGAGCATAAACCAAATTAATGGGTTAAAGAAACGTGTTCTTTATAAATGCTTCGAAAGAGGCCAGCGTAAAAAAGAACCTCATGTTTTTATTTATACCTCGTAACGATTTCAGTTTCCCTGCTGCGTCCACACGAGCGCGATAAATCGTACAATACGCATCAAGCGCGCACATTCGATTTCACGCGCGCACATCGTAGCTCGCGCGCGAGTTCCTCATATGCAGCGACGCGTGCAAATACACACGCGCGCGCTTATATATGTAAATCGTTCTTGCACTTGCAATACAAGCATGGGCCCTGCGTGCACGCGTGTACGCATGTACACACGTGAGCAAGGCGATACCTGGATAGATAAACGCAGGAAGATGCGAACCGCGAGCCGCGGCGACTCGCCCCCATGCTCGTTGCGCTCGACGGAGGATCGCGCATACGAATGTGTATACTCTGTAATTGGCCGAAAGCACTGGACTTCCTACGATTATATGAGTTATTATTGTCAGATTATGCTGATTTCACAGCAGAGATGAAAACTCGCGTGGATACGCGCTCACGAATGCGTGTTGCTCCTTTGGTACCGCTACTAACTAGCACCTCCATAGAGAGATTGTTAGGGTAAAATCAGAAGATACCTTCGGGATGTTCTACATTCCCTATCTCTTTTTCCTGTTACATTAAATATATATTTTATATAATTCTTTTTTTAATAATAAATAACAAAGACAGACTCGCTCCACGAAGATAAATGCATCTCGTCTACATTGATTACGATACCAAGTGACAATATAATGAATAGTTCACACTGAGAGAAATCGTTTGGTAAGATCAACTAACGCTTGGTTGAATAGATCAAATGAATTTTGTAGTTACTGGTACAAAAAACTTAGTCACATTTAACAAAACTTTTTGTAATTTGTTGTATGAAAATAATTATTTCATTAAGGCTACAAATTGTTTGATCAAAACAACTATATATTTAGTAATTATAACTATAAAATTCATTTGATCACTATTCAACCAAACATTTCTCTCAGCGCATCCGGAACCGAGAGATACATTTGAGAAACGTGGACGAGTCATGTCGAATAATAGTTCAAATACAGTTTAAATAATATAATAAATAATAAAATTCACTTCTATTCATCGACATGAAAAGTATCAAAAAATTAAACTGACACATAGGAAACCTTGTATAGTATTGTCGATTCAGCGATATACACTGAAAAAAAAGTCTGGTTATAACTACCAAATGTAGAGTGAAATAGTATCAATGAAATATTTTATCAATATAACCAAAAATAATTTTATTTTACTAAATGTTTAGTAACTTATACCAGATTTGATAATACTTACTAAACATTTAGTAAAATAAAATTATTTTTGGTTATATTGATAAAATATTTCATTGATACTATTTTACTGTACATTTGATAGTTATAACCAGACTTTTTTTCAGTGTAGTCATAATCAGTTATTTATTATTAATATTATTACTTTCAATTTTTTTAGTTCTTTTTACTCTTACTCTAATTATATTTATGTTTATATCTTTCAATATTTTTTTACATATTTTAGTCAAGAAAATAACTTTCGTTGAAAAGTATTATATATATAT
>QKQZ01035457.1:0-10248 GCA_003595255.1 Solenopsis fugax
GTTAACCTCTCTAATCGCCTGTGAATTCGATTCCCGCTTAGTCCTTGAACGATCAGCTGGTAGGGAAAAACCGTCTCGGTCTCTCGGTCTCTCTCTATCTTTCATGCAGTCGCGCTCATCTTCGTTACTCGCGCACCTGCCGTAGTTATTCGAGCACACGCGTCATCGCTCGCGCTCTCTCGAGCGAGCCCGGCAATTTCACGTTCGCGCACGCAAGTCAAACGCCGTGCAATTCNTAATTTGGCGAAAAGGTAATTGGTGGGGAAAAGTATAAAAAAATTAAAACAAAATTTTTCTTTATTACTGTTATAAAGTACTCTTGAGGCCACTCAACTTTTAATTACATTTTTTTCTATCTCCTATAGTTTCGACGATATACGCTTCGAAAGAAAAAAAACCGATTTTCTTTAAAGGAATATTTCATCCCCACAAGTGAGTATAGGCACGTATAAAAAAATACGTATCTTTTATTTTTATCTGTTCTATAACATATTAAAGGCTCGTCAAAATCGGAGGAGGACACTTCTTTCCCTTTTCTTGTTAGTAATCTACAAAAATTTCCACACAGGTAAGCACAAAGAATGTTAGAATCATAGCAATGTTCATATCTGTAAAAGTGATATGTTTCCCTTTCTACGAAGCTTATCGTAACAGATTTTACACCTGAATAACTTATAAAATAATGCTCCATATGTGAATAGGTGACTTAAGTTATTTCTAGCGCCGGGTTCTCGCTAATAAACCTGTTCTTCCTGGTTTGAAATCTTACTTTTTGAGTGAGAACGCATATCACTTTCAAAGATATGATCATTTTTGTGATTCTAACATTCTTTGTGCTTACCTGTGTAAAATTTTTTGTAGATTACTATGTTTCTAATCATAAAATATTAAATCGGCTACCTTTCTTTCATTGCTAAAGCTCTTAATTAAAATTTTGACTTATATCGCTTGTTGTAGCCCAAGTAACAACCTCAATTATCTTTCATATCCGCCTAGCAACGAGTACGCCACGACCGGTCGTTGCACCGGAAATGCAAGATTGCAGATTTTTGCAATCGCGCGAGCCGCCGAAACCGCGCGCGATTGACACCGCGATGACCATATATGGTTATATCGAGGGCCTATTATAATGTCCCACCATAATGAAGTAATCAATACTATAAATTGGCTGCCTAATCGCATGCAGTGGGAGTTCTTTAATTACAATCGCCAAGTGGAAGTACGGACGGCACGAGAATCACCCGACACCCGGCGACACGTACAGCCACAGCTCGCATTGCGCTACGAAACGCGATCCGACTACCACACATAGATACTTGTAAACCACGGGAGAATCAATTGTAAAATTAACGAGAGGAATAAAGCATTGCTGAAAAATCAAGGGAGAGTGTCCTTCTCCAACCACGTGCCCTACTAGAAGCGCCTTCCTCGTGGGTCCTAATCCTTTGGGCGGGACTAACCCGAATAAAGTATTTTGTCGTGCCCGCCGGTACAACATAATGAATCGAGGCAATTTTAGCGTAATGGTTTGTTTAGATCCTAGGTATGTGAATTTCTCATTTATCCTTCGGGAGGGATAACTGACAGTTTCAAATTAAGTTTAACTCCGTCTTGCAAAATTTTATCTATTATACGAGAAGCAAAGCAAACAATATATATTGTTAAATATAAATTGTTGATGTGTGACTCACCTCCGATATTTAAGCTCAATTGACACATTTTTGCACGAAATGAACGAATCCGGCAAAAAAAGTGTCGCTTTGCCCCGCAAACCAAGATATTATTGTTGACGATTATTCAGGTTAGGAAATCTGTCACCTTAATAATCTGCCCACTATATACATATAGTACGGCCATGATGCATCACATGGAACGGCTAACGAGCGCCACTCTGTGTCGAAATCGTGAACTGGACAAGATTCGCTAGACAATGACGACAATGATAATAACGTATCACAAAAATTTTCGAGATTTAGACTTTGTATCACGATATCTCCGCACGTAGGGCACGGAGAGAAAAACTAATAACACTTTTATTATGCCATTTTATCCAAACTATCGTTTGAGACTACTCAAAGCTTGATCGGTTCAGCCGTTACTGAGATCTGGTAATCTCGTGTGCTTGGAAGTCGCTGACTCGCGTAAAAGAGGCTGGTCTCTCTTCATTCGCATGCATTTGGCGCGAGACACGACCGCGCCTCTTGATGCATTGATTTCTTCAAGTCGCCGAATAATTAATCGGTAATTATTAATAGTAACAAATCAATAGTGATTAATATTAATAAACCGTTCATTTGTAAATCAATCAGTGCGTGAAAGTGTTGATACGTAATCAAATTTGTGAAACAAACACTGGCTTATTCGGTTATTTTAATGTGGAATTTCAAATCTATAGTGCGAAAAAATGTGATATCTAAATCCTATCCATGATCAAGAAATTCATCCTATCTGTTTCAAGTTACATCTGTATTATAAAGGTCAAATCTTTACAAGGTAAGATCACGCCGCAAGTAAATGAGTGAATGAGAGAGAAAGAGGGAAGATAAAGAGGTGAGGGGGGACAGCACATATGTATAGAAAAATATTTGTGTGCAGCATGCATCTGATCGCAGTGTGCACCTATACGTTATCGTCTGTTTCGGACGATGAATTGTGCTGCCCTTGTTTACCTCGCGTACTTGGTCTGTGATTTGCAAACTATAATATTTCTCTTTATAATTCGAAAAGTAAGCCTCGGATAAAATTTTCATAAAAGAAGAATCGTCTTAGAATTAAATGAGGAATACGTCTTTACAAGGATACTAGGGTCGTTCTGAATCACTCTGTATATATTACAATTTAATTTATTAATTTACTTAATAATTAACTCCTCTATTATGGAACCGAGTATGAATTCTGTTATTACGGTTTACTATGTCTGTTTTGCGCCTCAATTTTCAGACTCATATTTTTATTAATTTCACAAAAACAATAACTAATACAAAATATGAAATAGTTTTATAAAAACTGTTACATCATTTGATAGAAGATACTTTTTAGTTTGTATGTTTCCATAGTTTTGTTTTTATCTTTTGTTTAAAAAATATAGTTTAAAAACAAAATGGTATGACAGTATTGACTTCCTGCATTATATCACTTATATCAACCCTTAAACTAAGGATTCCTGTCACTAATTTGAATTGTTTATAATCATAATGAGACATTAATTGATTGTGAGTCATATATGATAATTTACCTTCTCGCATATGGCTACAGAGACTGCATGAAACCTGGCTAATCCGCGAAGCGCCAATACGGTATGATCTAGATCGAGACCAGACAGACGACAGGCCATGCGAAAGCCGAGAGGCGCGAGATCTTCTATCACCAAAAGCGTTGGTTTTTCATTTTGCACGTATAGACCTTTCCCACTTAAGCGATGCTTCGGTCCTAATAACTTATTCATTTTAACCAATGTATCTGACATCATCAATATTTCGATGTGAAAGATACCTGACTGCGTGACCTGTAACACGTTTATTCGGTATTAACAAATAAAAGTTTTTAGTTTAATAAGTATGCAATTATTTTTATGCTAAAAACCTAAATAGAAACAAATTGAAATGAGAACGCTTTGTATGGTCAAGCTGGATCTTAGTGCTATTTATAAATTTTTACTTGTGTAATTTTTATATACCTTTTTTCAAATTCAACCGACTACGCACCGAATTACTTTTCCGGTCATAACGCAGCTATAAGTTGAACATGAACAGGTAATATCACATTTATTAAATTAGAAATAATTTAATAATTAGCGATGCTAATTTGCATCTTGGTGTTAGACCCCTTATCCCCCCTGAAAAAACTGTAAAGAATTTATTGCGAAAAATATCACCTCAGCCAAGGTTCGAACCTGGAACCTCCCGAATCTCCGGTCCAGGCATCTTATCACTTCGACCACTGAGGCCCCTTATTTTTCGCAATAAATTCTTTACAGTTTTTTCAGGGGAGATAAGAGGTCTAACACCAAGATGCAAGTTAGCATCGCTAATTATTAAATTATTTCTAATTTAATAAATGTGATATTACCTGTTCATGTTCAACTTATAGCTGCGTTATGACTGGAAAAGTAATTCGGCGCGTAGTCGGTTGAATTTGAAAAAAGGTATATAAAAATCACACAAGTAAAAATTTATAAATAGCACTAAGATCCAGCTTGACCGTACAAGGTGTTCTCATTTCAATTTGTATGTATTACATTAACGGTTGAATATCTCCAAACCTAAATAGAAAGTTTTGGCTTCTCGAATAAATAAGAACTTTATTTTACAAATTAAAAATTGTTTTAAAATGACTGAAGAATTTTTCAAAAATATATTTTTTAATATTTTCAAAAATATATAGAAATAATTGTCCTGATCTTTTCATTGATTAAAAATCTACACTGAATTACTGAAATCGGCCATAGTTTGATCTGTATTAAATAAGTTATATAAATTAAATAAACGTACAAGGTCCTGTCGAACTCCTTCGAGAATAGGCGAAACTTTGATGATGACCGATTTCTTTTCTGTAACCTTACGGTCACCTTGGTCACGCGAAAATTCAGCAGTAACTCTGATCATGTCGCTAGTATAATTATCACCCTTAGCTGTGGCCGGTTTCGAAAATATGTCGATCACTTGGATCGAGTTGTCGTCTTCCGATGTTCGTAGGATCTTCTCAACGAAGGATAAATTTAGCCATGTTGGTGTCTCTAGCGTCATTTCTGAAATTGAAGTTGGATTTGAGAATTTCTCCGACAAGTCATTGTCCTTTTCACTGTGCCACGAAACAGAGAAAAACATTTCTTTACATTCAGTATTTCTGTTTGTTTGGCTTATATTTATTTCACAGAAATATAACTTCAATAAAATAAAACATTATTTTTTAAAATACAAATTATTTAGAATTGTTAAACCATATTGTTCAACAGAAAATACATGATTATGTTTTAACGACTTCCATGGATATTCAGAATGCTAACAAAAAGAAGTTTATGTGTTATGTCAATGTCATGATACATTGTTAACTCTCAGTTGACACACTGGATTTCCCCAGAGTCCTTCCCCGCAACCCCTCCTCGACATTCCAAACTTAATTCAATCCCAAATTTTGCTCGGTGACAACACACATGTGATCACAGAGCATACAAATGTGATCATATGCGTATGATCACAGAGCAAAATTTGAGGTTGAGTTAGGTTAGGAATGTCGGGAAGAAAATGCGGATGCTCCGCCTCTCCCCCGCTCAAGCATTTATTTTCCTGGAAACGAGCAGCTTACAGCGGGGATCTAGCGCTGTCTGGCCCTAGCCATTGCAGCTTATATTCCTTCCTCGCCGCGGCGCCTGTTCCTGGCTAGGCGACCGCTAGGTAGTCCCTGCACGCGGTGCGTAAGGAAAGTACGCGCTCATTCGGCCGACTTTACTAATTTTTATCTCGGTAACTATTGCGCATTTTGTTGAGCTTATAATTAGGCAGCAGAGAATATGTTAATAAGAGAGTTTATTGTAATCACACGAGCGAGAGAACGCCGTTACAGTATGAACAAAGGAATGTTATATATCTAGAGAGAGTATCGCATCGATCCCGCGATCTCGACCCGGGATCTCGATCCCAACCGGTATGTGATTGGTTAACTATCGATAGGATAATTACTACCGCCGCGATAGATCGGTGACTCCATGTTAGGCGCGCCACATTCAATACATTAAAAAAAAGGACTTTTCTATTCATAAGGAAAGGGTCCGCGGTGTCCTCCTCCGATTTTGACGAGTCTTTAATATGTTGTAGTACAGATAAAAATAAGGGACACGTATTTTTTTTATACGTGCTCATACGCACTTTTAAACACCCCTTTGAAGAAAATCGGTTTTCTTCTTTCAAAGCATATATCATCGAAACTATAAGAGATAGAAAAAAATGTTCCAATTGAAAGTTGAATAGCTTCAAGAGTACTTTATAACAATAATAAAAAAATATTTTTAAAAAAATTTTTTATATTTTTCCCCACCGCTTACCTTTTTTTAAAAAAAAATTTTATTTCTTTTTATAAGCAAAATAAAGTTTATTTTATTACAAATTTAATGATATGATAAAGTTATGTTCCGACATTCCCATTTTCCAAAAATAATTAAAAACCTCTCTACACGCATCATACGCGCACCCGTGCGCTTGATTTTTTACAATAAAACGGATTCGTCTCATACGGTGTTGACTACGCGAGAGAGCACTGAAGACAAATCTGTACAGTACAATGAATGTTGAAATAAGAGTTTGTAACGACCCTGCTTTTCGTGCACCGGCGTAGCTCGCCGGGATTTCTAGGGCACGATCGGATGCGAGAGAAATAGACACGGGTTAAAGTAGAAAGAATAAACGTATATTTAAATATACCAAACGTATTTACATGAAGCGTGACACGCACGTGAGTATAACAGATACCAACGCGGTAACAATAAACGAAGGTTTAAAAGTACGTGACGTATTTACATGTAGCGTGACACGCACATGTAAATACGTTACGTACTTTTAACCCTTAAACACACTAGAGGGTCTGAGAGACCTTCCTGAAAAAACTTTACTTCTGCGTCATTTTATTTTATTATAGTTGAGCAATGAAGTTAATCAATCATATCGGTCGATAAAAGAGACTTCAAACTTTTTTTCCACCTAGCCCGAATCTTCTTTCTCATTCCGTCTTCACACAGCAAGTGATCGAATTTTAGAAGAACTTTCATCAGTGTGTTTAAGGGTTAAGTGGACCTACTATGGAAATAGCAGGTCAAACGCGGTAGCAATATAACGTTTTGACAATCTACGGATACTTAATTGAAGTATGAAGGGGCATCGGTAAATTTACAATGCGGGACAATTTACCGGTGACGGTTAAGGCGCTCGTAGGCGCGTTATTCTGGTCGGAGGGGCGGATTACGTGATCGGATCGTAATCGGAACGTCGGATTATCCGTATCGCGACTATACGATTATTTGCGTATGCTTTCCAGCGGCGCTGGGCGTGTACAATGTGCGAGCGTGATTTACGGCTCTCACGATCAGCTGATCAGTCTATTTCTGGTGCGCGAGCGTCACGGCCAGTTTTTATACAAGGTCTTTCGCGCGTCTGTTTCGGCGCGTTCCGTGGCCCGCGGGCGCGCGGTCAAGCGACGCGACACATTAACGCGCGTTCCTTGTATTCTGTAGCGCGACACGATCGTTAGATTACGCGATTCGTTCATGAAGGCAAGATACGACGGCTGTATCAAGAACGCTTGGCGGAGGCGAAGACATTTTGCCCCGGGTTGTCAGTCGATGTGATCGGATCGGTAGCGAGATTTCAGGAAGCCGGTGGCCAAGAACACTTGACAAGGCCCAAGTACGCTTGAGCTCTATCATTGGCAGGAAAGATGGGTATTGGGTGGCGGCCGTCGAGGACGCACGACAGAGGCGAAGACGCTTCATCTCGGGACTGCCTTCATGATCTGTTCGGGCGGCTAGTCGGCGGAGTGCTTATCGGAAAAGCCAGAGAAGAAGAGCCTCATTTCTTGCGGCTGTTTTATATCTCGATCTTGAGACGTCCGGAGGGCTTTCGGCCGAATTTGAAGCCCAGCTTCCTCGCCATTCAAGATTGGTCGCTCCGCGCGTAACGTGCGAGCTGAGCGCGTTGGTGCGCGCTTGTGCGCGTGCGCGTGGAGTTATTCGCCGCGCGGATGCGTTGTTCTACGCAGATACACGCGCGGTGAAGATCGCTTATTGGCGCGAATCGCCGGTTTCGCTGTCCGGCGGGTGTTCAGCATAGACAATGGTCGGTCCCGGGGGGTGGTTGCGAGGGCGGTTCGTTACAAGTTTTATAATAATAATAGTAATAATAAAATAATAGTGACTTTTTTAAATCGCTAAAATAAGTCAAATTGTTTTGACGATATGTCATAGTATGTACAAAATACTTTCAACAATAAAAGACGAATTATGAAGAAAACATTATTATTTATTCCAAACTTATTTTCAATAACTTGTTTTAGAACTTCTTTCATAACTTTTTCATAACATGTTTTACAAAGAATAGAAGTCATTCGTGTCAACTTTCTTTCTTTTGAAAAATTTGTTTTTATCAAGAGATGCGATAGCGTCGCGACGCCAAGTATATAAAAAAGTTCGAATCAATAAAAGTTTGAGTCAATATTTTGTAACTACAGCACTGGCATTGTCGAAGCGCTACCGCAGTAGTTTTATCTCGAGTTTTTGCCTTGTCCAATTTCCGATTTAAATATCTTGTAAACAAAGGATATAATGAAAAAAATTTTAATGATACTTTTATAATAACTTTTTACGAGTTTTCAATTGCGATCGGTCCGAATGAAATCGGTTCAGTCAATCCCGAGATTTCGATAGCGAATCTATGAAAAGTGTCACTTCGACGATTCCAGTTTTCAGTGTTCAGTCTCGCGAGTATCCGCCAAGGCGCATTTACAACGCTCAAAACGAGCGACTGTCCGTCAAGATGGATTCTTATGTGAGGTTATGCATTATGCAGCTACCTAATCGAAAGAGCGAAAGAGCGAAAGAGAGAGAGAGAAAAAAAGAGAAGTATAATAACGCTTTTAAGTGCAGTAAGTTTTAATTCAACCCGAGTCGAGTTAATGACGCTATGTATCAGAATCATCCAATCAGAATTTAAAATAGAGCATGTGACGTCATTAATGGGTTCTTATGTGAGATTATGCACTATGCAGTTACCTAATCGAGAGAGCGATCGAGAGAGAGAGAGAAAAAGAGAGAGAAGTATGATAACGCTTTTGAGTGCAATAAGTTTTAATCATAGATACAGGATATATAGACCGAGAAGTGAGGGTAAAGCTTACGCGTCAAAAACTAAAAAAAGATGCTTTGGATCACTATTTTGTCTTTGTCTAATGATGCGTGGTGGGGGTATAATAAAGGTAACGAAACTCTCGGTAAGGTTAGGGAAAGAGAGAAAAGACAGAAGAAAAAGACAAAGACAGAATAGTGGTCCAAAGCATGCTATCTCTTTTTAGTTTCTGACACCTCATACTCGAATGCTCGATCTATATATCCTATGTCCATGGTTTTAATTTAATCCAAGTCGGGTGACGCCATATATCAGAATTGAATATATAAGACATAATATAGAGACTCGGGCACGCCAAGTTTTTTTTCTTCACTATGATCCCGTTTGTCGTTTAGTCACATTAAGTCTGTTTTATGAAACTTAAAATTATTTGGAAAGATAATGGACAGCCAATATTAATTTTTTTCAATTATCCTCGAACTAACTTGGCAATTATGAAAATTTATTCATTAACTGTTTATAACAATATCTTGTAAATATTCATACAAACATGTATGTATAATATGATCTATGTATATATAACATGTATGTAACACGATCTGAAGCAAAATTATAATTACTATTGTACAAATCGATTGTATTATCAACACCGTGAATGTTGTGAGTGTGATTCGGATTTAGGAAAGTTCTTTCGAATTTATGTTGGTTTAAAGATAAAATACTTTTGTGTAATGTGTCTAATGAAATGCTTGGCTAAGTGTACGTATAATCTACTATTTGTTTTGGAACATTTTATATACTTGGCGTAATTTTTTTCATTTTTTTAAAAAAAGACTTTTGTTTAGGGATTAATTTATATAAAATTTATTTTAAAGGACAAGGAAAAAAAATAATAAGAAAGGAAAAATATTTAACATTTACACAAATATTTATTCTATTAAATCATAGATAAATGTTATATTAAATTGTTCGCGACGCACTGTCGTTTAGGAATTGCCGAGTGCGGGAACCGAATTTTACCGGAACTTCACTCAGACAGAGTGCGAGATGAGTGTGCGGCCCTGGCCGTGTATGCGACAGATTCGTCTTCGCGCGAGACCGCGCAACGGAGCGTGAGCGGGAGAGAGAGTGCGTGCGGGAGCAAGCGAGAGACAGAGGAAGAGAGAGCGAGAGAGCACTAGGCATGAGTGTGGCTAGGCGAGGATTGAGCGCGGGAGAGCGAAAGAGGAAGACGCGCGGTTAAGCACAAAATAATGCAGTTTTCACGGAAATTGCAACTGGTCACTTTATTGTTTTTTAAACGATAGCCCGTTGATTTCGCTATACAGTGCACTTGAGAGTGCAATGCGCGTGAGATCTCTGAGTCGCGAGGTTGTATGTTAATTTCCCGTAAAATGGATAACTGTCGAAATTTGACTAA
>QKQZ01035459.1:0-14448 GCA_003595255.1 Solenopsis fugax
ATTGTTTTAACTTTGTATAACTCGAAATGTGTATAGCCAAATAAAAAGTTAAATAACAAAAAACACTCGAATGTATGTACATTCGTGTGATAATACACTCGAGTTTAAGAATAATGAGGAAGTATGTGTAATTAAAGGTTAAAAGTGTACCTTGAAAAAGTTTAGAAGTGCTCAAAAGTAAAAATGCTTTATAACAATTGTCAGTTATTATGTATTGGTATATTAGCATCATTANAAAAACGATGGGCTACTAAACGAATATCTCTATAAACAATTGTTAGAATACGTCACCTAATAATGGAGATAATAGGGGTAGCCACATTGTCGACAGTAGCCATAATACCCTCTTCTCCTCTACTATTTCACTATACATTTGGTAGTTATAACCAGTCTTTTTTTTCAGTGTGTAATAAATATTTCATTGCAAATATTCAAACAAATATTAATTAAAATTTAGTAATTTTCTCAGTGTGCTGTCTAACGCAAACTCACCATGATTAATAGGAAAACACTAAAATAATGCGAGCGAATCGTGTCGATCGCCAACAAAGAAATCGTTTAATCGTACGATATCGTACAACTCTGGAGTATGCTTCTGATCGAATAGTCGTTGGTCACGCGACAAGGGATCTCTCCCGACGAAGAGCTCGCGAGAACAAATGAAATTTACGGAACTCGTAAAGAGCTCGCACTTCTGCGACGAGCGCGAGGATCCAATCGGCAAAATTATTCGATGCATCGCGCAGTGCCGTGCGTCGGTTCATAAATGTCGGCGCGCGGAATTCCAGAAATAATATGCAGTGTCTTACGGCGCGTTATTATCCGGAATGCAAATAGGTTTCGCCGGCGTGAGATACAAGTCTGTATACAATCAGGAATTTTCATGTCGATGACAAGACGCACGACGTCAATGGCGATTCGACGAGAAGTGCAAAGTAGAGTGGAGTACGAACGAAACAATCTACTTTATATACACTAGATAGAATATCGAATCACACATGGAAAGATTATCTGATATACGAAAAAGCATGCGATCAGAAGTTTCGCGAAGAGAGTGATACAGCTTTCAGGAAATAATTTATCGTCATGACAATCGGCATAGCGTGTTAAGTATAGTGAAAGCGCGAGAGCGTGGCGTGAAATTTAGATAGAAATTTAAATCGGACAACTCGCTCACACAAAATTGTTCGCTTCCGGTGGCGAGAAGAACGCTAGTTTCGTTCCTCCGTCTCTTTCGTGCAAACGATCATTGATCCTTGAGCGAATCGCCGGAAACGCAAGAAACGCGAGGATTGTGTATAATTTGGCGGCTAACGAGAATCGCGCGCGAATCAAATTAGCGAAATTATTTAAATTTCCTGCCACCGAGTCGTAGACGAAGAGAGAAAGGATGCGGCTGAGATTTTCTATGAAAATAGCCACGCGAATGCATATTCCGCAGGAAATTAACCGCGAAGGCCGAAGAAGTTGCGACGGAGTACGGGTACAATGGCGTGAAATCGGCATCTAATGGGAGTCGGCGCTAGTAAAACGGCCGAGAAACTGGCCGCTTCCGGTAAAGTCCCGAACGTCCATTCATGATACACTGGTTTTTTTTTTTAAGAGATTCTTAATTCCTAGACCTTCCAGAAACACAAGCTGACCTGTACACCGCAGCAATACGCTTAGTGCAAATTAATGTTACGCAAATCGCGAAGGAATTACGAATACCTGCAGCAACGAGATTTTTAACAAGCACAAAATGGTTTAAAAAACACTTAAAAGTATACATTAACAACGAAGAAATATGATACATAAAATAAAACATCAATATAGCTCGAAGCCGTAACTTGTAGAAAAAAAGAATTATAAGATTTAAGAATGATTCAGTGTTGATACGCGGAAATACGCGTGCTAAACAACCGGATTTCGCAATGAACTGATCGTTTCTGTTATGTCTGTGCACTGGTAAATATCCACGTTTACTTTCTTTCCGCAATTCCTCGACTCCTATTATTTCACTGCGTCCGTAACATTGGCTTAAAATTATTACATAGTAAAATGCAAGATAGTCCATTATGTAAGTAAGGTACTTGTCGATGCGGAGATATAGTATGAGACTTATACAGTATTCAATCGAATTAGAAATAATTCTAACAAAAAATGTGTTCTATCTTTTTAATTTTAAATATATATCTCAATTCTATAATAATATTGAAAATTAGATTTTCAAAATCAGTGAATCGTACAGTACCGGCTAAAATTATATCACCTTTCGATTTTTTTTTGGAGCATAACTTGTTCTAAGGGCACGAATCTCTATTAAATTATAATATGTTTTGATGATTAGTATAACTTACGTAAATAATAACTTTAACTCAAATAATGAAAACAGCAACTTGTGAAAAATTAATTTTATTTGAAATTTCCAAATTATATTAAATTTTAATCATAAATGTTGTCATTATAAGAAGTATAAATAATGTGGAATATTAAATCTAACTGCTAAAACTAGGTTATGATGGTAAAAACAATGATTGCGACACGAAAAACAAAGAAAGCACAAAAGTGCGACTATGAAAAAATTAACAAAAAATTCGGAGATCATAGTATATATTGTCAAATCTCATTACACTTTATGTACAAGGTGATCCTTTCATCAAGTGTTTACTATAAAATTTTGAGTGCATTCAATTTACTTCGATAAAAGTTATGCTCAAAAAATCGAAAGGTGATATAATTTTGGCCGGTACTGTATAATTTGTAAACTTTCATTTATTTTCGCTAACGAAAAGAATGAAGAGTTTCGAAAAACTCAAAGTCAATCAAACAATCTATAGTCTAGCAATAAGGGGCGCGATAACAAGAGGTCGATACGCCCTGTATACGCAATACGCGCGCGACATCGAAGGTATTGGCGTCCGAGAACGAGCGAGCGAGATTAGCGGCTGATGAAAAGGTGGGGCCTCACGGGATGACGTTTTAAGTGCCGATGAAATTGTACGGACGATAAGCAACCTCCGATCCTCTCTCGGGCCCCTCGTTGGAGGGGTTATATAGATTCCGCGCCGCGGAATTACCCACACACGGGTGGGCCGTGTAGAGTCGCACGTGTGCACACACGCGGGCCCGATCGTGCACGCGTGCAATGCGTGTTCGCATATAGTCGCTCCAGAATATAATGCCACTCTTTCGCGGCGGCTTGGGGCATGAGAACCGATTCGCCATGGGAAGTTGGTTCGGTCGTGTAACCGATTGGTTCGAAGAGAGAAAGAGCGAGAGAGAGAGAGAGAGAGAGAGAGAGAGAGAGAGAGAGAAGCAAGATGGAGCGAGAGGAAGGGAACTCGCGGTTAGAAGGAAATCCCCGGTGGAATGGATCTCCCTTGTGGTTTTATATGGGCCCTTTACGTGGATTTATCGCGCGCGCACTCCACGCGACGTCGGGGAGGGAACGAAGGAAGAAAAAGAAGGAGAGGCGGGTGTTGCACTCTATACATAGTAAGATAAGATATTCCGCGGGACGCAGTTAACGTAAGGTCGCCTATATGTTCGCCGGAGAGTTATCAAAGTGAAGAGGGTCGTGGTCGCGGTCGTCGCAATTGCTGATCGCCGTTTCGCCCTAATAGAAGCTCCTCGAAATCCTTCACTCACCCCTGTGCATTCATTCATGCACAAGTGCATTCTATTTAGAAGTCGCCTTGTATAGCTGAATCTATATGAATGTAGTGCCACTTAGATAGGTGGAAATAGGATTTTAAATTTGCTCCACGAAAAGATCAACCAGAGTCATTAAGACTCACTCTGCTTGTTCGAGTCTACAAAAGAGAAATTGCTGGAAGTTGCGTGACTATTGATTCTTTATTAATCAATAACGAAAGAAAGAATTGATTTTTTGATATCATTAATTTGTTTAAGAAAGACAATCATTTATTTATAAAAAAAAAACTATGTTCCTTCCTGTAAATGATACACGGTAGCGTCTTTTACATGGAAGGACGAAAAAAATATACTTGGCGCGAGCCGCTACCGCGTCTCTTGATGTTTATCGCATATTAAACATTTTTTAGAATAAAATCAAAATTAAGAAATATAACTGTTCTACAGTTTCTACATTGAAAAGTAATAATACAAACAATGTAAAAGGAAGAAAGAGAAAGAGAAATTATAAGAATTGATTCTAAGGACCATTTTATTTATAAGTATCAGATATGTTTACGTACGCTACATAAAGATATCACGCCAAAAATATGTATCCACCTTTCAGATAAGCTAAGAATGGAATAGCGCATCTCTTTCTCTCTCTTTCTCTCTCCGAGAGTCGAGTGCGTTAAACACGCGCTACGCACAAAGCGCAGTCGGTGCATTGTGCGTCGCGACCCTTAACCGTGGCAGAGAAGCAGCAAAGCGCGATAGATAAATACGCACACCACAGGGTGGACGCGGGAAAGGGTTATAGGATGCTGGACGACGCGACGGAGAGAAGAGATGGGGAGAGAAGCGCGCAAGGCGTAGACTCTCGCGCGCCAATAACGACGGCAGATATAAAGGCGCCGCCACCATATGGTCCCCGCGATCCGATGCAACGTTGCATAATCTGCAGCGCTGTCCCCGATGACAGAGGCCAGGCAGGCGTGTCACGCATCTGTCTATCCGCGCATGCCGCGATGCATGCGGTGCACGCGGTGCATACATCTCGTATCTCCGCCGGCTAGTGACGCACGTTTAAGGATTAGAATACGAATTCCTCTACTTTTTTGTAGGCATGTATAATAGAAATCTTCCTACTTTTTGCTTTAAGTACGCTATCGATATTGAAATAGAAGATGCCCTCTTCCACGCAGTGAGAGAAATGTTTTGTACAATCAACCAAAGTTTGGTTGATTAGTGATCAAATGAATTTTATAGTGACAGTTACTAAATATATAGTTGTTTTGACCAAACAATTTGTAGTCTTAACCAAATAATTATTTTCATACAACAAATTACAAAAAATTTTTGGTTTTTTTGTTAAATGTAACAAAGTTTTTGGTACCAATAACTAAAATTCATTTGATCACTATACTACCAAACGATTTCTCTCAGTGCGTGTCAACTCGCTTGTGAAAATTTATCAAAAACAGTTTATAAGCCATACAATTGTCGTCTTGCAATCTTATTTGTAGTCTTTACATCAAGAATTATTTCTTGCAAAAATGCCTATCATTTCCTTCTATTGAGAGAATTCTATAAAAGGAAGCACTTTTTTTTATTAATAAATTTTCACGAGGGAATTGACAGCGGAAGAGAATAAAGGGCTGTGATTTACACGATCGAATTTCTCGGCCGTTGGAATTAGGATAAGGTCAGTCCCAGTGACCTTTATACTCTGATCCTTGGACCATCCACGCTAGCGTTCTTCGCGTCGCCCAATATGGACGCCGGTTGCCCTAGTTGCATCGAGCATTATCCTTAGCCTTCGTCGACCGTACATGGAGAGACCGTCGTGCGTGTCCCCTTGTGCCATTTATACTATATGATAAATAAGGCCGCGAAGAAATGAGTCGCCCACATGAGATGACTCATTAAGAGGCGCACTTGCACCCGTTGAATTTTCGCGAAAGGAAATATCGCGTTCTCTCGAGTAAGATTTTATAAAATAACTTGTTGCCATTATACATTAAATATATGTATGTATTATTAATAATTTCACAAAAGACAAGAGCTTTCGAAACCACTAAAAAATTCAGCGTTAATATCATCTATTATATGTATTAGGTTGGTGCAAATGAAATGGCCGTCTTTTAATTGAAATTTTAGACAAATTTAAAACTTGTTTTACTAATCAAAATGGTATCTATCTACTTTAACGCACTACTGCCAATGTGATACAAGTGCATCAATGCCGTTCTCAAAAAAAAATTAAAATGACGTCATCAATGACGGAGGATGCATGCCCACGAGGTAAACTATCAAGGTTTGTGTCTCCAGACTGAAACTTTTCAAACCAACACCTTGTCGTTCTTTCACTTACAGTACCTTCACCAAATGCAGTATTAATGTTACGCATGCCTCGGCTGCAGTATGACCAAGTTTGAACTCATACAAGTAAATTATACGAATTTCTTTATTTTCCATCACGGCGTTAATGCAAACTTCTATGACTAACAGTACAATATATAAATAAGATTATGGACTAAATCACGTGTGGACAATGTACTTTTCACACAGTATACATACATTGTCCTCTGTATGAAAGAAAAGTGATCTGATAGGGGTGGAAAATTCAAAATACTGAAAACGGTCATTTCATTTGCACCGACCTAATATCTTTAGAAGAAATCGTTATTCTTTAATTTACATAATATTAAAAACATATTTATTATAATTATGTTTATCATCTTTAATAACAGAAAATTTTTAATTAATGATAAGTAGATTTTAGTTTCTTAAATGAATTATTTACAACTACACAGAAAAAAAATTAGTATAAAATCAACAATTCATTGTTTCATATATAAGCAATAATATAAAATCTCCTTGGAAGTATTTATAATCTCAAAGAGACATATTTTGCTAACATAAAGAAATTTTGTTTCTTCATGTAAGCAAATTATGTCTGATCAAGATTATCAAATTCTTCCAAGAAGATTTTATATTCTTGCTTATATATGAAACAATGAATTGTTGATTTGACAGTCATTTTTTTCTGTGTATATTTCATTATTCGTTCAATCTCGGTCTTCACTAAAATATGGATGTATATAAATCATTTAAGATATCTTTTCATACTATTATATTTTAGTCAAATTCGTACAATCGCAGACTGTACTCCAAAGAAATTTGATCTCGATATAACGATCTTACAGCTGTCGTCGTCCGCTGGATGCGACCTGCGTTTACGATCGCGCATCGCACTGAAAGTATATACCGGTCGCATACCGACATCCTGCACAAAGTCACCGACTAAGAGGCTTCATCGCGTCCAACGTCCAATCGCGGTGTCGGCCGATCTCTAAGTTCCGTCCGCTGATTACGAGGACGGAAATGAAAGAGAGGAGAAATGGATAGATAGACAGATAGATAGATAGATAGACGGAGAAGTCGGTCCGACGCGATTAGGCCTCTTTTCTAAATGCGGGAGGCGCCTCGCCGCAACTCTACGAGATTTCCCATGGGACCCGTTGCCGCGGCATTCCACGGCTATGCATAAACGGGTTGGCATGGTCCGCGTACCGAAGAGAAGAGTAGTAAATTATCACTATAATAACCCCGCGGAAGCGGATTGAATTTCTCACACGCTCTCTCTTCCGCGCCCATCTCTCCATCTACCTCTCTCTCTCTCTCTCTCTCTTTCGACGCGTATTTGCGCTTCCTCCTACACGACTTCTACCACTGAAACTCTCTCTCTCTCTCTCTTTCTTTCTCTTCCATCGTCGTCGTCACCACTGCCGTTTACGCCGTTCGCAATGTTTACACGCGGCGGCGGTTTTATGGGAATGTTAATGGGTGACATTCCACCCTCCGAACGGAGGAGAGTGCGGCTTGTCGGCCGGCCAGAGAGCCACCTTTCTCGATGCTCGTCATCTCGTAGCGAAGTTTATTCCGCGACCACCGCCGCGCTCGCCGATTACAGGTTCCTGACGATCGTGTTGCCTTCGTGGAAACCAAGCCTACCGACCTATCTACCGGTCGTTTGCCCGCTTTGATCGATCTGCCGCCACTCCGTTATATTAGGAAAAAAAAACAGAAAGATATCGATCCCGTGTCGGAAAATTTAATTTTCGGACACGGGATCGATATCTTAAACCTCAAGATAAGAATTCAAGTATAAAGAAATTAAGGAACTAATTCTAATGAAAAATGTGAATAATGAAGTTTAATGGGCTCAGTACCAAGATTATTAGCACTGTGACCCAAATATATATAAAATTTTTTATTGCTAGAACTGAATTAGCGTGGACATAATTTTAATAAAAGCAATAATAATGATTCTATCTAGTTCTAGATACACGATATGGATAAAAAAGATTTAATTACTCTTATACATAATTTATACAGATAATTCGTAAAGCAAGGACGATTCCAATAGATTTCATTAAATCAGTTAATAAGAGACGGTTGTAATGATAGAAGAGACTTTCTCACTGTCTCTCTACGCATATCGAGCATCAGCCGTAAACTTCTCGAAGCGCAGCATCGACCTTCGCTCACGGCGAAGGTTGTCCCGACGCGGATAATGCGCGCCGAGTTGCACAGGTGATAAAGTTCAATTACGCGCTCCCCATCCTTGCGGCTGTTATCGAAGCGAGCCGCACATCCGGGGACGCGCAACGGATTTAAGCGGACGCTCTCTCGCGACTCGACACTCTCACTATGAAGCAATTATACGGTTCCGCGAATCTGGCGTGCGTGCGTGCAAGCGATTGTCAACAGCGTCGTAACTCCTTGTCGCTTTCAGGGGTGGCCACTCGAAGAAAAGGAGCATTCTCCATTCTCCAAGCGTGTCAAGTCTTTCTCTGTCTCTCTTTTTCTCTTTTCCTCCACGATCAATGACGTGCGACGTGCTAACGATGCTACGATACTATCGCGATATTTGAGATATTCAAGATAGTTAGACCTACTCGAAACGCCAATTGTTAAAAATAACAATCTCAAATTATTTTTCTGTAATATAGAAAAGAGAGAAAGAGAAAATATTTTGTTTAAAAATTCAGAATGTAATACAATTAAAAATCAAACACAAGATATCGAAATGATAACTGTCATTTATATCATAATTATCATTTTGGTATCTTAATTGTTTGATTCTTAACTACATTACATTCAGAATTTTTTTTAAACAAGATTCTCTCTTTCTCGCACTTTCTCCTCTCTTTTTTAAAAGTAGTTTCATAATGCCTGCAATACTCGAATTCTGACACTTGCCTCCCCCAACACCAATCAATAATTCATATTAATACATGAGCATCAAGCGTCCACACCGATATTGATATCGTGTACATCGGTATTGTATACCGATACATCAACTCGGACTGACCGTTGCGCATAGGTGGATAGCCACGTATGTACGCGTACGCGTGACGTCGTATCTTCCCTGATCTCTCGTTTCTTCCGTCGTTGTAATTGCGAACTCTCTCGTGGCTCTCAGAGAGCGACCGGCGTACCGGCACGCCGCCGTCGCCGCCGCAGATGAGTTATATCGGCGCTGCCTGGGCTCGCACGGTGGCCTGCCGTGATGGGGCTCGTGTACCGAGGTGAGAGTGTTCACCGGGTCTGACACCTGACGGCCGTCGGCCACAGAAAGGAGATCGTCCGTTCTAACGCTCGTCACGCCATTTACAACGGGAATTATCCAATAAATAAATAGAAGAATTTTCAACACGCCGCGGCCGCCCGAACAAGTGTATATCTTCCTTAAGAATGTACCGCTTTCGCGAAACTTTTAATCTATTCGTATAGATCACTGGGAATAACTAGTTTATTAAAAGCAAAGCACGATTAAAGGAAATAAATACGTAAAATAATTTCAGTAAAATAAACTTTATGCGTAAAAATTATGAATTATTATTTTCAATAATCTGTTTTCGTACCTGTAAAGTGAACTGAGAAAATTTGAACGATTAATGCACGGAAAGAACGAAAGGTTATGCTAAAGTATCTAAAAATTTAGTTGGATACAAATCTGAAAATAGTTATGTCAGACTCTCAAACTGAATTGCTGGAATGTCAAAATTTTTTGCAGCATTGTTCATCATGCTTGAACATTCGTCATAATCATTTTGATGGTCCAATAAAATTATTTTCAGATCTGTATCCAGCTAAATATTTAGATACTTCAACAAAATTGTTCTTTCAGTGCATGAAATAAAATGTAGCTGCACAGAAAAAAATGACTATCAAATCAACAATACATTGTTTCGTATATAAGCAAGAATATAAAATCTTCTTGGAAGAAATTGATAATTTTGATCAGACATAATTTGCTTACATGAAGAAACAAAATTTCTTTATGTTAGCAAATTATGTCTCTTTGAGATTATACACAGAGAAATCGTTTGGTAGTATAGTGATCAAATGAATTTTATAATTACTGGTACCAAAAACTGTTACATTTAACAAAAAAATCAAAAACTTTTTGTAATTTGTTGTATGAAAACAATTATTTGGTTAAGACTACAAATTGTTTGGTCAAAACAATTATATATTTAGTAACTATCACTATAAAATTCATTTGATCACTAATCAACCAAATTTTGGTTGATTTTACAAAACATTTCTCTCAGTGTAAATATTTCCAAGGAGATTTTATATTCTTGCTTATATATGAAACAATGAATTGTTGATTTAATACTAATTTTTTTCTGTGTAGTTATTTTTAAAACACTTAAACTTTAATCTTTTAATTTTTTTATTAAATGCGCGACAAGAATCCAATCCGAAAATGCTTAGCAAGTAGATCTCTCGCGCACCACACCGTCCAGAATCGTCGGGCCAGCAAGTCGTCGTACGCCGTGCGCAGTAAGAGCCGAGTAGAATAACGCACAGCCCTAGTAGTGATTCTCGAATATACATTACCATCCAGAGGATAGGCCGATTGTATCGGCGCAAGGCGCGCACGCGTAAGCAAGGGCGGTGCTTTTTCATGTCACTAACGACTCTAGACACTCGCACGCCACGGCTCCGTTACTAACAATATCCTCCTGAATGGATTATTATGCTCCGTCCGTTCCGACGCGTATATGCGGCCGTGATATTCCAACCGGGGCGCATTGTGCGAATTCTTTCTCGCGGCGGCGGTAAGCCCCCGATAAGCGAATCAAGAATGAGCGGGTAGGACCACCACGGGAAGGGAGCGACGGGGACGGGCGCGAGGAAAACGCGTCGATAATCATTCGATTTCAATGCGGCGAGATATTCTTTATGCGGCGAGACGCGCTATCAACCAGCGCGCCTTACATAATGCTCGGCCGAGCACAACCGAGAACAAAGGACGCGTTCTCAGGGACGAATTGTGCTCCTCGGGTGCTTAACGCGCGCTGACTAAGTTGGTCAAGTCGATTTGCGCGAGTCGCCGCCCGTAATGATCCGCTGTCCAGGGCTAAGCCCTCCGCGTTGCACATCCCCGCGACTTCGCATCCTCCCGTGCACGTCTGCGCATTTATAAATATTCATGTAGACACCTCAAGGCTGCTCCGCTGCGTTTAAGGACAAACGCGCGGCCAATATTAAAAGCAGCAGGGTTCGGTCTATAAGTAGAACGAGACTGCATTTAGTGCATCTAGAGCTCGTGAAACGTTGAAATAAAATCTTCTCTCTCTCTCTCTCTCTTTCTCTCTTCTCGTCTCCCTTCTCGTCTCGTGTCGAGACAAGATAAATGTTTTCAATATTAGCTTATTGATTAATAAGACTCAGAATTGAATTTGATGTAGATTTCGCGATATTCCATTTTGCAACCTGAATTAATATTCGACATGTATCCAATTTATAATTTCTCTCATTAATCGAGTCACATTAACATTAATTAATTCATCATTAATTTATTGTAGATATCTACAATACTATTTTTATTTGCTCCTAGTTTTAAATATAAATTGCTCTGAGAATTTATTCAACAATATACATTTGATGAGAACCTCCTATTTCAATTCTGCGGAAGAGACAAAGGTAGAATTCCAGTGAATAAAATCGATGAGTCATCAAACGATCAAAGGAGTTTTCGGCGGAACGCGATCGTAGGAATTTACTTTTTTTCGGCATCAATCGGCGATCCAGAGCTACCTTTCCCAATTGAGTCGGAATTAAATCCCGGGCTTATAAATAGCCATGCCGCCGAGAGTGAAGATACAATGGAGCGCGACGCGATGCCAGCACGCACTTAAGCCGACTTATGTGCAGATAGCCGATACTGAATGCTCGCGCGGCAACGGCGGCGGCGGTTTAACAACCAGGTCAGTGTTTTTCGCTCCAGTTGTGTTGATATGTATAATCTCGGTAATTATATACTATCTCGCCGGTGAGGATTTGCCCATCGGGCCGCGCGCACTCGGCAATGAGGTACCCACATTTTATTTCGTGCTCCAATCACAGCTGATTGGCACTGACTGTTATTTGTCGAGCGAGAGCCGAAAGGAGCAAGGAGGAGATGGAGAGAAAACAGACGTTCTGCTTATTCCTCCGCTAGCTTACTCCTACGTGTTCCCCTGAATCTCTCGGGGCACAACTTCTCTCTTCTCTCGCTTACGCGAGCGAGAAACCCTCGGACGTTAAACATACCGAGGGGATAACACTGTCGGAACGGGGGGTTGAAATTGCCCGACGCGGCGCGCGTTCTTTCTCTCTTTCCCTCTATCTCTCTTTCTTTTTCCTTCTTTCTCCCGTTGTGTGTTGAATTTCTACTGAAATAATTATCGTGCTCGTTAAAGCGCCGATAAGTATTATTACTGGAATTATCGGCCCGCCGTCCCGTATTTGCCCCGCCGCGTGGAAATAAAATTATAACGACCTCGTTATGGCTGACTATAAACAAGCATTTCGATCTTATACAGCGAACTCATAACGATCCTCGTGCGATACGGTCCGCGCGACGACGACGCGACGTGACGAAAGCGACTTTCGCCTACCAATTTATGCAGCGTATGGCAAAGTCGCGTTGTCGGCATTGTCATAAGATTTTATTTATATCCGATCGATTCTATTATCGATTCTCTCTCTCTCTCTCTCTCTTTACGAGATTTTATGATGCTATAATATAGACTACTATAACGATATTTCTCCTTTTCTTACGACACATTTCCAAGTGATATAATAATTTGGTAATCATAAAACGCATGCAATGCTTATGCAATTTCAAAATCACAAAAGTTTCAAGTACGCTGAAAGTATTTGAAAAAAGAAATTCTCGAATGTTAAGCATCTCCTCCTTCTGATTGGAAGTAATGGAAGACACACAGTGATTAGGTATCCTAATAATTCTGCGCATTAAATCACAGTTACATTAGTACGATTGGTAGCATGCCTGCTGCGCATTTACGGTGGCCGCGCATCGTTGCATCATTCATGAGGTTCATTGAGCCCGTGCCAGTTCGTGTTCCGGGCCCGCTGCCGGTGCTGCTGTGTTGCTGCTGTTGGGCTCGTTTGAAATATGCTCGAAAAACCGGTCAAGAAGATGCCATATCCCTGATTAGCGTCCATTCATCGGACAAGGCAGAGGTCCTCTGCCTTCGTGCTTTCGTCGTCCCTTTCTCTCCCGTCCCCTCTGCTTTCCTCATCCTACTATCAACAGGTCCCTTATAGTCGCATCTTCGCCCGCATGTATAGTGATTTGCACAGCGCATCAATGCAACGCGTCGGGAGCGTATACATGCATTACGCTCGATCCGGCCGTTAACGACTTCATCAACGACTGGCTGATAGCGTAAAGGACGAGCCGAAGACACGAGTGAGGATAGCTGTCGTGCATAAAAGAAGCGTCTTCCGGCGGACACGCTCGCACACGAAGGGAAAATAAAAGGGCCTAGCTGTTTGCCGAAGGACACGATCGGCTTCTTGCTCGCCCTTCGCGATCTTTGCCGTCTCTTTGGTATCGGAACTCTGCGGATACCTTTGTGTTAATATAACCTTCACTCCAAGTCGGGTATGCGTGTGTTGAGTCACGTAAGCGTGCGGGCTTTTTTTCTTCTTATCCTCCTTTCATATTAAAATGCAAACTGATTCAAGGTAAAAGTAAGAAAATTATTACTTTTTCTAATAATATTTATCTATGTGGCAAAAAGAGAGGATGTAAGAAATATTTATTTTAATTTTATAAATGTCACAAGTTATATAAGTCATAAATGATTGGATCACTTTGTATTCAAAGCTATCTCACATAAAGATAGGATTATCCTATTTAAGATGATCCGAATAGAACTACACTTTGATGTCAAAGAAGCAGGTACGAACAAGCTACTAAGAAACTAAAAGAATCCGCAACGAACGTTTGGCGATGTTACATAATTCACATATGCTCATTAAAGACTGATTTTATGACCGCTGCTGCGAGTGAAAGTGTCAGGCTAGTCAAAGAACTTCGGCAAAAAGGAAGTGTGTCTCGAAATTCACACAAATTTATGTGATTATTCAAAAGAATTTATTAAAATCAAGATATCTCTCAATTCGAGATATCTCTAAATTATTGCTAGCTTCAGATATCTCAATTACTCAATTACGATTCTTCCATTTATAATCCATAAAATTAAAACTACAAAAGTAAAATTTTAATTAAAAATTAACAATATATATCACTTCAAATACAACTTTTTTGTAATCACTTTTTCATGTATTTGTCTTAAACTTTGAATTAAAAATTTTATAATTTAATTGATTTATATTAAATTATTGCAATATATTTATATGTCGTGGACATGTGTAAATATTTATGTATCTGAGTATTATAAATTTTATCATAATTTATAGTAACATTTATACATCATAATATCACACAAATGGCAT
>QKQZ01035468.1:0-14330 GCA_003595255.1 Solenopsis fugax
GAACGAAATACCAATATTAGGGACATTTGTACAATTTTGAAGAACAATATATTGATTCATACGAAGACCTTGCACAGAAAAAAATGAGTATCAAATCAATAATTCATTTCATATATAAGCAAGAATATAAAATCTTCTTGGAAGAATTTGATAATCTTTATCAGACATAATTTGCTTACATGAAGAGAAAAATTTTCTCCATGTAAGCAAATTATGTCTGTTTAAGATTATAAATTCTTCCAAGAAGATTTTATATTCTTGCTTATATATGAAACAATGAATTGTTGATTTGATAGTCATTNTAATTTTTTTTCTGTGTGTGTTTGGCTCTTAATTGGCACTAAACATTATACTCTTAATTATATTAAAACGTTTCGACTATACTTAGTCTTCTTCAGTTTTACAGAGTTCAATGCACTAAATGCTCATAATTGATCGTTATTCTCTATTATTGCTTTGCAAAAAACGAGCGAAATATCTATCTATACGCGTTCAAGTTTTGAGGAAATGCAAATCCTATAATTCCATGACGATAGGTTTCGAATTCCAATAATTCTCCAAGTATTGCAACCTGCGTTAAATTGAGAATTACGCAACGATTGCATCGCAATCTCCAATTTTCTCCTTCCGACGTTGCATTATCCCCTGACATAATTGAGTTTGAAAAACCGCGCAACTTTCTTCTCAACGACTTTGTGACGGAACCAACGCATTCTCATTTTTCACAACATCGACGGATACCGTACGGTCGTCACGGGTCACGCTAACTCGCCCATTGTATTCCAACGGCCAATCCTACGAACAATGCCCACCTAACGTAATTACGAAAGCTTCGTTAAAATCACCGCACGGTCTTTCTTCTTCTCTCCCTCTCTTTCTCTCTCTCTCTCTCTCTCTCTCTCTTTGCTTCTCTCCCCTCTCCGTTGAAAAATTGAAAGCCGACCGCCGCTACGGCGTGCATGAAAGTCGAGCGTAATCGCGCGCGATCGTTACGTGTCCGCTTAACTGAACACTTCCGCGTGTTTCGCACCGCCGCCGCGCGCCGCCGATAATTCCGTTTCGCGCGTATTCCGCGTGCATGCGTAATCGCGAACTCGGTTACGGCGCGACCGCGAAGGAAAAATCCGCAGCGGCCCGGCGAAGCGCAACATGCTAATGCCGTCTGTTACTACTGTTTCCAGCTCGTTTCTTTCTCCGTTACATTCAGAGCGTCTTCTTCCGACGCATCATCGCGCTCGCAGTATCGCCCCATTTAGCAGCCTAGGAGTTCTCACGTGCGATAAAACACCTCGGTAAAGTGCGTAAACGACAGGGCGCAGTCGTGCGCAAAGGAGACGCGTAGCCGCGGAATAACGTATTCGCGCAAGAGTGCGCGTCTCGCGCGATGCCCCATTTGCGACGATTTCGAGACTCTCCGAGAGATTTTTCCTAAGAGGATGCAAAATGCAAAAAGCGAATCTCGAATAAATAATGAAAATGGTCCGATCAGTATTTATTTATTCCGAAGGTACCATTGCGCGTACTCTTTTCTTTTCCTTTTTTTTTTTTTAATAATTTTATCAGAATCGCTTGGGCGCAGTCTCATGAATAATATTGATTTTCCGGCGGAGTAAACACAGAGATGTTACAGGCGCAGGATCGTTTCACGGCGTCGTGCACCTTGAAAACGATTCCCACGTTCGTAACGCGTTCTGCACGCCGTGCTTCCGAGGAAGTTTAGGGACAAGTGCGCCCAAGCAAATCTCTTGTCTCGCAATTAAGATGGGGACCTTAGATACATGGTTCTCGTAGATGAACCAGTAATCACACTCGTCAAATAAAATGTGCAAAAATACTTTTTTACGACGATTACAATCATACCTGTAATACGTAATTATTTTCTCATTTGTAAAAAAAAAAAATGATAATCAGAACGATTATTTAACTGGTAAATGATTCACGAAAATTATTACCAGCATTACATGCACAGGAAAACGGATGCAAATTACACGGGAATAATTAGAATATGTAGCACGAAACGAGTGCAAAATGGTCCAATAACAAGTGTGATGTACTCGTTATATTATTCATGTTGTACACGAACTGTGCATTTAAATTCGATTCTTAAAAAAAATATTGCCCCTCAATGCCAATATCGTTCGGAACACCTTCGTTCCATAAGCGTAATTCCTTACTCGTCGTTATTTCTGCAGGTAATTGCATAGCCGTGAATTTCATCCGATTCAACAGTCTGGCCGTGCGCGCGCGAAACGAGAAACAACGTCGGAATTCTACGAAGCGCATCGTAATTGCGCGGAATCTCATGGCCCGCACCGATTTAATTATCTTAATGCAATTAGCCGCGAGATTCGGCCCGACTGTACGAGGAGCGGACGCATTCCGCGTGAATTTCGCATTATAACTTTCTTATTGACACTTTTTTCCTCGTGACGCCTGAACCACTGATGCAACGGGATGTATTTGCCCGTGCAATCGCAATGTTCGGCATGCGTTAAGAATGCCGCGGCGAAGAAAAAAATCAAATGCGATATAATGCAAACGAGATCGATAAACCAGTAGCGAAGCAAGTCAAAGAAGATCGAGAAAAAAAATTCGTTGAGATATAAAGGAAAAGAGTTGTTTTAAATAACTCTTTAAATAATAACTCTCTTCTTTTATATTTTAATTAATTTTCTTTTCCTGCTAATATACAATAATAACTTGAAGTGAAATGGTGAGTTCGGTATAAAAAAATAGAGTAGAATATTAATTATTTTAAGAACGGTAATAAAAAGTTCACAGATCTTTCTCTTATTTATAATTATTCTCTCAGATGGCTAAAATCTTTTCTGTTCAAAGGAGAGAAATGTAAATTGGCAAAAAAAAAATTTGTACAATCAAGTGCAATGAATACATTAAAAACACGTAATAGGCTGCAGAGTATTTTACTGATACAACGATGATTTCGATAATTTCAATCATAAATAACATCGAACGGCAACCTAATGCGAGAAAGCCTCTGGACTGGTAATAATTTTCGCGAAATGTGACACATAATTCTCCAATTTCAATTACGCTTCTGCCGCGCAAGAAATAAAGTATGTTTCATGCAGCATGATTCAGTAGGCGAATAACCCGAGGGTTTAGTTAATTGAAGCCAACTTCCGCATATCCATCAAAGCAGATGACAACAAATATGTTTTCCTACCCAGTTTTACAAGTCGATGATCAAATTGACATTATGATTTTTCGGACCATTTGATTTGATAAATAAAAACGATTAGATTCTTTATTAATCTTCGAAAGAAGATTGATACTTTATCGACATTGTATCGATTGATACAATCGATTGATATTTATAAATGTATACATATTGATTTAAAATGTAGAAAATATCATATAAGTATTGACCAATTATTGGTGATTGGTTGATATCTAGTACACAGAAAAAAAAATTTTATCTACACAGAAAAAAAATGACTATCAAATCAACAATTCATTGTTTCATATATAAGCAAGAATATAAAATCTCCTTAGAAGTATTTATAATCTCAAAGAGACATAATTTGCTAACATAAAGAAATTTTGTTTCTTCATGTAAGCAAATTATATCTGATCAAGATTATCAAATTCTTCCAAGATTTTATATTCTTGTTTATATATGAAACAAAGAATTGTTAATTTGATAGTCATTTTTTTCTGTGTAGATATCGCATTCAAGACGAGTTGATACATGGAGATGCTGATTCAACTTCAACATGATATAAGTTGAATGATGACTAGATTATCGATACCTACATAATATTTTCCAAATATCGTGATGAAATCTTCAAAATATCAAATTGATTATTGATTTGCATATGATCTCAATATGATATTAATTTCAATATGATATTCAGCAGATTCTTCATCGACTTGTGAATCTGGGTACACAGCCCGCGTATCTATAAGAAGTATGGAAAAATACCCGAGAAATCGATTCACACTGATTCACCTACATACTGAAGCAATTGGTGTTAAGAATCTGTTACAGTCTGATAAATTTGATATATAGAAGCGACTTTATCTGGCCTCGACCACGCGAGATATCGCCACCATATCGTCTCCATGTAATAGGATTCATCAAAGACGCAGCAGCCTTTGCTAGATAAGCGGCTCGTTGCCTTCAATGAACTCTCGATACCGAGATCTCGTTTCTGCCCGCATTGCCTGTGAAATAAACTTTTCAGCCTCCCTCCCTTCCCTCGTTTCTTGCATTCATCGTCGGCGACCGTAATATCTCGCGAAAAGAAATTGAAATTAATTAAATTTCAATGATGTAGACGTGCAAAATGTCTGATTTCTATTCGCGACAATAAAAATAATATTGAAATTTATTGCTTTCCCCTACCAGCTCCTCCCCCTCGCTGATTTTGCTCGTAAAGACATTTAGAATTATGAAAACATTCTCTCGATAAGATGTGCTCGTTTTTAATACAAAACTGCGGCTTCCATAACTTCCTTTTAGCATTATTACTAATCATAATATCGTCAGCTACGTGGGGCGATTTATTTCAGTGGCGTAAATTATAGAGATCAGGGAACGCACGGCGCAAAAGTGATAGTATACATATCGATGAAAACAGGCGGACGATCAAACCGCCGAAAAAATTACCTACTGCTCCAAGGAGTGGCGTGTTCGAAAATCTACCGCACTTCTCTTTATGATACACGATGATTACGATCGATCGCTCGCTCATTCGCTGAACCGAACTACTCTCGTATTCTTCTTGTCCGAACAGCTCTCTCGCCCCGAAACCGCAGCGACTATAAAAGCGCACCAAGCCGAAGAAGTGATGCGAGGAGCCGCAGAAACGCAAGCCTCATTAAATAATAATTCATAGGACCGAGACGATGGAAGGATGCAAAAGGGTGGAAGAAATTCACGACATGTGGCGAGTAAGAGCGCATCTTTCGCGAAATAACGAAAGATTACGGGATCGTTTTTATCCTATTTTTCCTTCTCGAGGTTTTGAAACAAAAATATATGTTGTAATTACTTTATTTTAGTTTAGATAAAATTTTAATCAGAATTTAATGAAGAATTATCGCATTTGCAAAAGAATATAACGACAATCCCACCGGAGGATCTATTTAAGACAAGTATCAACGAAACTCATTACGATGATTTGAAAACCATTTGAAAAACAAATGATAGAGATGTGTATAAAAATTTGGCAAAACAGAAGAGCAGTAGAACACGAGAAAACGTTTGATCAACATGTGGCAACATAATACATTATCGCTCCATTTGCAAAATGATTAACTGTTACACTCAAATGGCAACTCCTAATTTATCTTAAAAGTCTTTAAAACTATATTTTATATATATATATATATATGCAGTCACTATATTTATTAGAATTTATATATATTCATTAATAGATATATATTCAGTTTTTAATTTAAATAAATTTTTTCTTTGCACTACTAACACAACGTAGGAATGCAAATAACAAAAAAAAATGGTTCTTTTCCTTTTCTTTATTCTTAAGAGCATTATGGATTTATCTCTGAAAGGATCGACCTGAAGGATCGAACAAAGAAATGTGCGTTGATCCTTAAGTGCCTTAGGGATACACGCAGAAGAAAACCGTTCGGGAAAAATAGTATTTCGTTTCTCTTACACTGTTCCAGGTCATTGCTGGTTTTTAGTCAAGAAATTCTTAAAGAACTCTAATGTGACAATTGACAAATGTGAATACTCTTCACAATTTCCTAACTTGGCGCCAGTTGATTTTTACCCGTTTCTTCGCATCTAAAATACGCATTGAAAAGACAATATTTTTGTAAGAAGTTACCGACATTCTTCGGAAGGCGAAAAGGTCTTGACAAAATAACTTCCCGCAAAAAATAAAAGTTTTCAATAGTACAGTTTCTAACAAAAAGGTATAGTTTATTCTGAAGAAAATATATATAATTATAATTGTAATATTTAATTCCTCTCAAAAATAAATTAATCTCGAGAATTTCTCAAAATTTTTCGAAACTTTGTAAATTGAGCGATAAATTTTTATAAATCACTAATTTAAATTTTCATTTGATTTTATTGCAAATATTTCAAGTATCTTTGTTATAAATATATAATGTTTGTAATTATAATCTTTAAATGAATAAAAAGGAAGAAAAAATAAGAGTATAAAAACACGCGGTTAACTTATTAAATGTAGCGCAAAGAGATCAGTGAATTAGATCAGTGAAAAAGGTGCAAAATTAATGAGAAAAAAAAAGGCAAGAACGCACGACATGTGGTGCACATCCGTGTGCTTTGGTTTCAAGCTATAAATTGCGATTTTCTAGTAAATTATACGAACAAAAATAGTATCGATGTGTTCAATACTATTTCTCCGCATTACATAACAACAACAATTATTTTATTCAGCCTAACATATAGCCTTAGTTAAAAACGTAAAAAAAACTCAAATTTTCATGTCACATTAATTCGTACATAAATTTTATATAATATTATAATAAAAATATGGCAAAGTATTAATATAATGTTACAATTAAAAATTTACTTTACTTTAATTCACTTTAAATCTACAATTGTTATAGGCTGATATTTACATTTTTGTCTAAAAAGCTATATTCTCTCATATTGGAATCTAATCACTAACTTGTCACAAAATTTAAAAAAGTGATTTAGCGATAGAGAGTACCGTAATTTACACCATCGCGAAAGAACGCGTAGCATGCAAGCGCGTAGGACTCGAGATCTTTGCTGATGCACTTCCCCATCGACCTTGATCTTACATTAGAAGGCCGCGTTCACCACGAAGCAACGTCGGTTATTTGCCTCAGAGAGTGGCGGCATGTTCTTTTGCGAGCGATTTCCTTGCGGTTTCTCTCTATCACAGTTGTAAAAAAAAAAGGGAATAAACATTGCGCACGCATGATTGATCACGTTCTGAACTTTATGTTACGCCTGAAATTCTTTATACGATCTGAATAAAATCAACAACCAAAAGATCAAGTCCACTTTTCAACGCTATAGCAAAATTATCTAAAAATATATACGTGTATATAGTTTATAAAACTGAAATACAATCTAAAATAAAATAAAAAAAAAGTAAAACAAAATAGAAATTAAAATAATGCAAGTTTGCGCGGATCGAAATAAAATATAAAAAAAATAACAACTAGTGATAACCGAATACAGACAAAATTAATTCAGCGCAACATTCTCAATTAGAACGTTAGCAGATAAGAGCCAAATTATCTTGAAAAGGACACACGGTGCCCTTAATTAAAACGAATAGTAGCCGATATAATTATCGGATGCAGTTGGACTGCGGATCCGACGAATAGGTTTAATAAAATGTCTCGTATTTCATAAGAGATTTCGCCCGCCTCCTTCCTGCCCTGTGCTATCTTTCTCTTTGGTCCCGTCTCTTTCTTGCTTCCAGCCCTTCTTGCCCTTTTCTCTTTCTTTCCTCAAATGATTAATACGGCCACTGGCGCGCTGCGAGTTTACTGCCTTCCTGCTGCGACCACCTACCGCTCTCTCCTTCCTTCGCCTTCTCGTTCCGTTCTACCGATAGTACCTATATCTTCTCGTCATCTTCTGCCTTCCGTCGTATTCTTCGTTTACGAACCACCGACCTCGGCCGAGACTACGCCCACGGTGCAATACAGTAACGCAGTGTCTTGCTCACAGACACGCCTAGGATATTTTCACGAAGTGCCAATCGCCGCTTCCGATTGCGAATTGATCATCAAATTGCGAGTCAATATGTGATTTATCGAAATCTTTTAGCTTTGAATATTATTTATATTAAGAATCTTGAAACACTGATATTAACGATGCATCTCAAACTGACGCATATATATATATATATATATTTTTTTTTTTCCATAAAATGGTCTAGCATCTAAAAGATGTGGATTGACGTTAGCACTAAAAACTAATAACGTCTCTTTTATTCGCTCGTCACAGTAGACGTACGCTCCGCTTTTTACGCGAGCGTAATCGCTAATCATAATGGACGTGTCATGGCATGTATAGGCAGAAAATAAAAGAAATATAATTGCAAAAAGGACTCGCGCGCGTCCTCCTCGCGCCTTGAGAGACGGCGGTCGATTTCACGCTTTTCACGACGGTGAACGCACGAGCGAAACGCGACACGTCCGACGGAGTCGTAACTTTTTTATTTCCTTCGCTGTCAATCACTGCGAAAAGCCCGGATTACTGTTACTGTTGGAGCGCGTTTGACGAGACCGGAGGTACCTGGCGCGATGGTACAAAAGAGCCGGCAAGGGTTGAGAAGAATCGATAGGGCATCTCACCGACAGATTCCGCGAAGGAATAAATCGAGATCGGGTCGATCTACTCCGAGGTATCCGCGGAATCCGCCGTATTCGAACAAATCGCACGAATCGGCTATAATGGAGCCATTACGTCGACTGCCATCGCTCGTTCGAGAAGGACTGATCGAATTTTCCCACTTCGAAAGACACAGCTCTTAAAGTACGGCGAATCCGAATGCTCACAGAAACTCCATGCCGGCAACGGCTCTCTTTGAAATACAAGACACAAAGACATAATAAACCTTATATTATACGGAAAGAATAGTTTTGCTAAAATGTGTAAAAATTTAACTGACTACAGATCTGAAAATAATTTTGTTGCACCAATCAAAATAATTGTGTAGAACAGTCAAATGAGTTGCTAAAATGTGAAAATACTTTGCATCTTGCTTGAATGTCCTATATAATTATTTTGATGACCTAACAAAATTATTTTCAGATTTATATCTAGTTACATTCTTTGATACTTCAACAAAACTATTTTTTCCATGTATTTATACCTAAATTTAGTATAAAACATTAAAAACGAAATGCAAACAATATACGTCTACTATTTAATATTTGTATAATATTGATACAATAATTAGTATCAAAATTGAATTCGACAATGAGTAATGTCACGTTAATTGTATTCGCCTTTCTGATATGCTTTCGTATATGTACATGGAAAGAACAATTTTATTATATTATCTAAAAATTTAGCTAAATATAGATCAGAAAATAATTTTATGTTGAACTATCAAAATAATTATTATGGAATACGTTCAAGCATGATAATACTGTTGCAAAAAGTTTTGACATTCTACACTGAGAGAAATGTTTGGTAAAATCAACCAAAGTTTGGTTGAATAGTGATCAAATGAATTTTATAGTGATAGTTACTAAATATAGTTGTTTTGTAGCCTTAACCAAATAATTATTTTCATACAACAAATTACAAAAAGTTTTGTTAAATGTAACTAAGTTTTTGGTACCGGCAACTATAAAATTTATTTGATTATTATTCTACCAAACGATTTCTCTCAGTGGTAGCAACTGCAGCTTAAACATCTAATATAAATTTTTTAATGATTCAACATAATTATTTTCAGATCAGTATTTCAGCACAATTTCCGTGTAATTTTAATCTAAAAGCTCACAATAGTTTTTTAACAGATCAAATTTCGCAAGCGTATACGTAATGATATCGCAACGCTAACCGATTTCATAATTATGACTAATATATCAATTTTTTATATCTTTCCTCGTTTAGCTATCCGTTACGCAAAGCATCATACAAATCTCCGACGTTTAATCTTAATTAATGCATACCTGCATTAATTTTCATAAATCATATGAGACGTATTTAGAATCCGTGATCTCATTTACATACATATTCAATATCGCGCTTTGTGTTAGCGCGATGAATGAGATAAAAATATTTGGAACATAGAAATATAAATTTGTGACAGACAAGTTTTTGTTCTGCAACTAGTAAAACTGAAATACGTTGAAAGCATAAAAAGCCGCGATAAAAAATCTCTTTTCTATCAATATTTCATACAATATAACACAAAAAGTAACAAAACATTAGTTTTTATCTTATAACTTCTAAGTATTTCTTTATTATACTTGTATTTTATTATTGATTGATACTTTTTGCTTTTTTTTTTAATAAATGACACTTATTATTATTTGACTGACATTAAGATTTTTCAAGTTAAACATATATATCGTTTTGCATTTATAAACGATAAATTAAATAGATGCTCGTTAGAACAACAGTTTGACAAACTATACTGTTGGTTTCTAAATCGACTGTCTAGTAACAATCTTCTCCGTCAAGTGAACCCGCATAAAATCGTTTAATATACGATCGCGTACGATCCACCCATACTTAAATCGCTCAAACGAAACGAAACGAGAAGAGTAGCTGGATGCCAACGAAAGAAAAATACCGTTGATAGGCTATTAAGCTAGTCAACACCCTATAGAGTTATGGCATCCCGCGTTCGCTGTCTACCTGTTAATTACAGCCAGACCGCAATCTAACGTCACGATCGCATCCAATACCGAAACGGTTAAAAGCAGCATATATCACCATCCGTTTTTTCTCGTGATACTCTTTGACAAGTGTATTGACGGGATAATTAAGAATCGTCGAACAGTCAAGACAAAAATATCTTCCTATACAATCTTTCAATAAAATAAAATTTATAAATCTTTCCGCGTCACATGGAAAAATGACGTCTTAATAAAAATTTTTCTGAATCATATTATTTTATGAAAACTTAAGTCATGTTGATCAAGATTTTCGGAAGATTGAATAATTTTTGGATGCGATAAATTATTACATTCCCAATGCATTTCTTTATAAAATCGTTTAGTTCTGATTATTATAGAAGAAATTGTTTCATCCTTTGCTCGTCATAATTAAACCGAGAAGAGCTTACGCACTAATAATTACCAGGTCTACGGCGACGTCGTTAGACGACAGGTGCATTATAAGTGCTTCGACGCGCGATCTTGCGCGAGAGAAGCACCGTTAACGGTAACGATAATAAGCGCCAACAATAACGCATAATTATAGCCATTACTGCTGTTATTACTATTATCGTGCATCGTTACGGGCAGCGTTGGTTCATTGGTTGTAGGCGGACTGGCGAGATGACCAACGATGTGAAAAGATGCGCTTTATAGACGGGAGTTTATGTACGCACAATCTAACGTGAGATTCGGTTTGTTTTACAAGAAATTTTACAGAAAACGATACAATGGCGCAGCGCAAGAAAACTATTGTCAACGAAAGTATCTTATGTTAGAAACAAACATATTAATTTTCACAAAGTGTGGGCACATAATAGTGATTAAGGGGTAACGCCACTCTAGAATTTTCAAAAAATCGATTTTTTTTTTCTTAAATGATGCTTTAAAGTCTTTGAAATAAAGTACAAAAGGTTCTATAGCGAAGAAAAATTCTTAAGTGTCATTTTTGGAAGTTTAAAGCGTCGTACCTTTCGGTAAGATTTGAAGCGTTTGCGAAGGAATCCTTCTGAGAATAATAAAGGGATTAGTTATGTACATTAAGCTTGGGTAAGGTTTTCTTAGTAGTATATAAGAGCAAATGTGTTAGTATAGGGTTAGTATGGCCGTTGAAACGATACAGTTTACACATTTTTGTTTTTCTTATATTTTCGGATAAAAAATTTGTATATAGATCATACGCTTTAAAAAAATTAATGATTACTTGTACAATGAGTGGAACAGTACTGCAGAGTCGTAAAGGTACGAAAGATATTAGTGGATATAAGAAAAGACCGAAGATATCAGGCAGGAGACCGTTGAATTGATTTGAAATGAAGGCATCGCCGGAGAGCGTTGGTACTTCTGTTAAGAAACTAAAGAAATCTAAAGAATCATATGACGAAATCAAAGTGAATGATACTTTTGGTTACCGTTTACTAAATTTTATTGCGATTTTTACTGCCATTTCGGAATCTGTTGCGTGTAAAACATGCCATTCTAAAGTGACATTCAGTGAAAGCAGGCTCCAAAATCAGTTTCCAGCGGCAAAGTTATTATTGATACTGCAAGTAATATTGCTGTTTGCACGTACAATGATGGATATTCAAACCTTATGAAAATTATGGAAAAACTAAGCATGACTATTGGACTGAATTGCTACAATTACTGCCTCGAGACTGACGCGCGATGCATTAAGTTTTCGGAGCGCTCGCTGACAGATGCAGCAAAAGAGGCGCAATCATCTTTAAAGTCGGCCAAGAAGGGTCAGGAGGAGGAAAACATCAATAAGGAAGGCCAATTGTATGGTGCAGGCATCACCGATTAAAGGTAAACGAAAAATTTCTATCGCTGATTGTTACATAAAACTTTAAACGCGTTTTTCTCGAAATCACTTTTTTCAAGCTGGCCGAACCCATAACTTTCATAAATATTGACCGATTTACTTGAAATTTTAACTATAGCTTCTAAAATGCATTTGTCAGCGAACTACGTAGGGATTTTACGTTTCGTTGTAAACTTTTTTTTTATAAACAATTTCCTGCAAAATTTTTCGTCAAAAAGTGAAAATTTTTTTCAAATTGTGTCATTTTTACAAAAAAAGTTATTTATTAATTTCCCTACGTAGTTCGCTAGCTAATGACATAAAGAATGTAAAAAAAATTGGTTTTTTGTTCTAGAGCAATTTTGGTCATGAGGCACCTTCCGAAACGAGTGGTTATCGTTGCCAAGTTCCATCACCGCCATTTTATAATTAAAAAATGCAAAAAAATTTTTTTATTTACTTTAAAGTATGTAGAATAAAATACTTAAAAAGGATTTTTTGTTACTGTTTGTTTTTCCGTAAAAAATTATCAAAAATAGATCTTTTTTGAGAGCTCTAGAGTGGCGTTACCCCTTAAGGATGAGGAACTACGTGTTGCAAAATGTATCTATCACAAATATGGGGGACTTTTAAAAGATAATTAATTTATTAGATTTGCGAGTCCATTGAACACAATATTTAAAAAAAATATATATATATAATGCTCCGTTTTTAATATTGCACGAAAGAACGATTTTGCCGAATTATCTAAAAATTTAGCTATAGATACTAGATTTGAAAATAATTTTTTCGGACCATTAAAATAATAATGAAAAACGTTCAAGTATAATGAGCAATGCTACAAAAAATGTTTCTGCAACCATTTCGAGCGTCCCACATAATTATTTTGACAATCTAACAAAATTATTTTCAAATCTCTATCCAGCTAAATTTTTAGGTACTTTAATAAAACCGTTCTTCCCCCCCGGTATACAATATTCTCTTCTACATTCTTCTTCCACTAAATATTCGTACGTACGTGTAAGTCGAAGAAAACAAAAAAAAAGCATGTAAAAATATATTAAAATGGACCACAAAAAAGCCACGAATAAAGGCTATTAGCGACTGACAATCACCGGACATTATTAAATTCTGTCCTACTTATGGTCAGTTAACCGGGATGATGAAATTCGATAAAACGCCGTCTCACCTCGGAGGACAATATCGATTAATTGGCAGACTTTCGCGGTGAGTTTACCGGTAAAAAAGCGGAGCGACGCGAATCATAAGGTGACCGTGGCAGGGAACTAAGTACGAAAAAGACCCGTGTCGAAACACTCAAGACCCTCGACGGTAATTAACCACCGTGCCGGCCGAAGAGCAAGCGTCGCAGGTGAACGACGAATTTATTACGATCCTAATTGTAAGCGTAATTCAAATTACGAGCGTAAATTACGGTCCGCGCCGCGCCGGCGCCGATATTTTTCGATGTAAATGCCCGTTGTCAAGGAAGAGATATCGCGACGTTATCGCGACGAATATTGCTCGTAGAAAAATCAGAAGTCCACAATGGAGACATGTGATTACGGAAAGAAGCACGGTACTGTTATTATTCGTCGCTCGAACGAAGACGACTATACAAGAGCGTGCAGTAAACTCGTTCCTAGCAAACGCAGCGGAACGACTCTCCGCTTTGCGTTTCTTCGTCAATAATGCAGCGGCTGTTTCAGTCGCAAAGCTTTCGAAGCTAATGTTTCCAGGACCAGAGATAATAACGTAGGAAAAGGACGCCCGGAGGGCGCATACGTTTCTACGCGTAGATAATGAGAGAAACGGGGTTAATCGTTAGTAGTAAAGCGTTAGTTCACGCCGCTGGACCGCCCGCTCGTTGCATGGGGCGATCATAAACTATGAATGCATGCGGCTTTTGAAGCTATTTCGAAACAATGGAGATCTGAAATTCCTGAAGATTCCCTACGCGCAACTCTACGGATAACGTCCGATGCAAATTCCGCAGTTATGCTAAGTAAGCCAAGTTGCGCCAAAGTACACCACAGAATGTCAAAGATTGCCAGATTAATTCTAAGCTAAACCCCATCGTTCTCTGCGAGAGCATTCCGTTATTACATATTCGAGCCCATTTTAACCCTTAAACACACCGATTTTGTAAAATACGGAAACACATTTGCGGGTCTGAGAG
>QKQZ01035473.1:0-10221 GCA_003595255.1 Solenopsis fugax
AATTAAGTTAAAAGTTATTAACTTTTTAACTTTTTGTTTAACTTTTAACTTTTTAACTAGTTAGTACCCAAGCCTGGAAACTATACACATAAAAGAATAGCATAAATTTAAACAGGGACACTGAATTGCTTGACGGCGTTTATCTTGATATTTTCCGTTATCTCCTTCCCATAATATTTTGGCTAGGATATTACCACCACTTTTATCACAATATCGTCGACCTTAGCATTAGAGTCTTATTTTCACGCACATCAGTCTTGTTTTAGAACTCACGGTTAGAAAATCAGATACAGTGACAGTCTCATAAGATATTGACATATTTGCGGAAGAGACTTAAACGAGGTATTTATCTCAAAACTTTAATTTATATATTTTAATTGTCAGACTATGTGATAGTGATGATCACATTGTGAATGACACAGGTATTAAAGCGTCTTAAGAATTCGCGCCTAGTTCAGTTGACACACTATGCCTGACAAACACTTTCTCGCTTCCAAACGAGGAATTGGTAGAGTTACAGCGGTAGTTCGTTTACATATCTGCGACGTATCTGTTCGAATTGCGGAGATTAGGCTTTTTGTGACTGAAGATTCGAAGTTCTGATGCACAACTAATTATTGATGTAACTAATAGTGTTAGCATATTACCGAAGATTTATGTATTAATTGTTGGACGATTGAAAAAGGCTAAGTACAGCCGAAACATTTCGTAATATTATAAGACTTTGTTCTATGTAAAAATAATTTCAATATATACATTCCATCCTTTATGCTCGGTTTAATGACCGTCTTGTAATTACAAATAACGTTTAGCACACACGAGTCTATTTAAAGGATGTTTGTACGTTCCAAGAATGTCCCCGAGACATCTTCCGGACAAAGTGTGTTGTTTGGGTAATGGCATTGGTATTAGGAGCATAATATTTCAGGCTTTCACTTTTAATCATCAAAACAATAAGATATATAGGCTCGTGTACGCCAACAATATTAATAACTATAAGAAGGTCATTTAACCGAGCATAAAAGTTGGAAAGTATATATTAATGATTTTATTACATAGAACAAAGTTTATAATGTTAACAAAACGTTTCGGCTTTATTTAGCCTTTATCAATTGTACAAAAAATATTACATAAATCAACGCCAATACGCCAACAATTTAACTAAAAACGAAGTACATTCTCCGAAATAATTCTTAATGTCATTTAAATTAAATCAATTTCACTTTTAAATTCGTAATTTTTTTTTTTACTTTTGGAAAAGTTATATACTATGAATTATTTTGAAACATTGAAATGATAGTCGTTTAGTAAGGGATCGTTTCGATGTCGAAAGGAAACTTTTTGTAATCGCGGGAATCAAGTAAGATCGAAGAAGGAAGGTAGGTACAACGAAAACCGAGGAAGAGGGACCGAATAATGTAAGTTAGAGGTATATCGACCTTTGCTATCTAATATAGGACCAGCCGCCAATCAGAAAGCTTATGCGCTACCGCGACACAACAAGACCAGCCCCCAACGAAATGATTGGTACAGTAAGTACGCCAAGGTGGGGGACATCAGGTTCTCGTCCACCGCGCATCGGGTGGGGGAAACAGGGCTATCCCCTGCGGTGTCTAGAAACTCGAGACCATTCCGGTTGATCCCGGTCCGACGGCACATTCAAAGCCGCACTTTCACGCCATCGACCGCGAAGTGAGATTCGAACGTGCAATTCTTTTCACCACGCGTTCGCGACTCCGTTGAAGAATCGGCTAAAGTACCGAAACGCGTCTTGTGATTTTCAAAGCGTCAAACAAAGATGAGCTTCAGTGCGGGCGCAACAGCGCGTGACAATGTATGAGGAGGAGTCTGACAAGAGAACTCGAATCCGGAGTGACGTGACAGTGGTAGGAGGACCTTGGTCTCACATTATGTGCATGACGAATTGAGTAGTGCAGTGACCGACCTTTCGATATTGGCGCGTTTCTTTTAGTGATCACTACTTGTGAGACGTTGAATACGACTTTGTGAGACGAGAGTCTCAACCACGGCAGCAAAATTGAGCTGGACTTGCACTCACGAGCCGCCGGCCACTTTATGAGGTGAGTCCGTGGATTCACGAAGAAGCGAGTTTATTTGAGATTGTATTCGAGAAGTTTAAAAAATCAAATCTACGCAATACGAACACGATACATACGTCTCACATAAAGCTATTTAAAATCTTGCCTATCAAAACATCGAAATTTCGTTTAATACATTAAAAATTTCATATAATCAAGATTGTTAATATCACAAATCCGAAAATGTGTTTTTATTAGAGAACCCTGTGTCGAAATCTTATATGTTAATTTATACATGTGTTTCTTTAAATAAATAAATTTTAACTCCATCTTTATAATCTTAAAATATTGAATAAAATCTTTCTAGATATTTTAAAATATAAAGAACTCATTTATTAAAAAGGCCATTACTATTTGTAAAGAATTAAAATTTTTTCTAATTAAACAAAGTATAAAATAAATTGTATTATATTTATGATACATGTGATAAAAATATAATTCGCTGAACTGCATAATCAAATAATAAAAACTATTAAATGCCTTCAAGTATTCAAAAAAAGAAGTCTTACATTCAAATATTTGCTTTATCTTATAACTGATAACTTTCTAAGATTAAGCTAACAGTTCTAAATTTATTAATAAAACAAAGTTAATAAAATAAAATAATAATTTTCAAAATATAATTTTAATATATAAAGAACTACCTCAAAATTATTAAACACTTGATCGCTGAATTGTCTTTTAATAAAAATCTTTATTATCTTTACTAAAATCATCTATAATCATTGTAAAAGAGAGAGAAAGCTCTTAAATAAAAAAAAGGCTTATTAAAGACACATTGTTTATAATGATAAAACAATGTACGCTAAAAAAACTCAAAAATAAGTTTTTATTATATATTGCTACCAATCACGTGTTACGTATAATATACTGTTCTGAATTATTAATGGACATATTCAATTTCATCTGCCAAAAAATGAGATGAATCCCATTTGTAATACAGAATTAATACAGAATAATACAGAATATTTTTAAACATGTGTTTTATAGTGTTGATAACATTAATTCAAAAACATCAAAATAACATGAAAGAAATAAATATCAGTGAAATATTGGGAGTTGTATAATTTTTAAAAGATTCATCAATATTAATAATATTAAAACTCATCATATCATATAAATCATTTAATTCGGTTTTCCAAGGCTCTAATATATTCGCATAGATTAAAACTTCAAATAATTAAATAATTTATCAATTTGTCAAGCTTGAGAAAACATTTATTTACTTTTTTTGTAACATAATTAACAATTTAATGAAAAATTAATCAAGAAAGACGTTTCAATAAATGGCATATCATAAATTTAAATTTATAACTCAAAATGCGTAATCCGTAACATTCAGTGCTTTTGGATCGCATCAAAGTTAATATTACTCATGTCACTCGCGTGTATTGCGAAATGCGAAACATGAATTTTTGATTATTTACAAATTAAACGCAAAAAATTTGAGACGTAAACGATATTGATCGAAATAGGCAATAAAGCCGCTCGCTGTCCCTGATTTTCTCGGTGACCCATGCCTAAACATTCAATTAGCACTTCCTAATCCCTCTTCCGTCGGTTGGTTGTCAACAGCCATTACTTCCAGCATCTTCTCGATCTCAGTGAGTTACTCTCCTACTCTCTCTTGGAGAGAGAGAGAAAGAGAGTGAAGGGGGAGTATTCTCAAAGAGCACCCCAAACACCACGGAACGATGATGACGGGGTGGTTGTTGCACCCCTTGCAACTTCAACTAACCGACGTATCTATTAATCCGCCCTGAATAACACTCAAGGGTGGTACTCGCTCTCTCTCTCTCTCTCTCTCTCTCTCTCTCTCTCTTCTGTATGCGGGGTGATTCTGACCCTACAAAATCGTAACTACCGCTGTCTCTCTCTTTTCCTGGATCCTCCCCCGATCACTACAGGTTTTTTTTTAACGAACGCTCAGAAGAGATTCAGTGTGATAATTGTATTAGTAAGAGAGAAAGAAAGAGAGAGAAGTTAGAATCTGAAGTGAAAAGAGTAAAAGCAAAAGAACTGAAAAAGGAAAGAAAAGGAGAGGAAGGCAAATGAGTTGTTTCGTGTAACGACTTTGCCGCAGGGGTGACGTTTAGGGTGGAAGATGAAGAACTGAAGAGCGCGCGAAACGTGCCGAGATTGGTAAATGGCTTTGATACGAAGAAAAGGATAAGATTAATTTGCTTATGAATCTGAAAGCAAACGAATAAGCAATTATATGCTATGAGGAGATCCCATTCTCGTCTCATTCGACCCCCCACGAAGATTTTATGACGACACGGTTGAAAGCCACCGATCACTGACTGACGTAATAAAAATAAAAAATGAATAATGCTTCTTGGTGTAGTAAAAGGCGAAAGATTTAGTCACATGTTGAAGAGAAACCAGAGTATTTATTGATGTAGTAATTATAGGCATTCAAGCTAGCTAAGTAACTATCTTCTCGTCGAACAAATCTACAGAATGATAAAAATTGCTACTCGCAGTAACTATCCTAATTGCATCCTAGTGGCATATTTTATTAGTATAAATTATGTTTCCTTGTGTGTTTTTTAATAAGTATTAACATAAAATGACGTAGATTTGAGTTCGGAGAATTTCTCGGGCGCTTTATTTCCTGAAAAGTTATCCCTGAAAAGTGATCTCGTTAAACTTTTTTTGTTGCATTAAAAGAAAAAGGTCTATGCAAACAATCTGATCCAGATCTAAAAAAAAAACATTGCCAAAAATAAAGCAACAATTATGCCTTAATATGAGAACTTCGTCAAAAGAACCCATACTATCAAAAGAGGTGGTATAATCTCAATAAAAAAAAATAATTTTCTTGAGTTATTATAAAAACGGAACAGGAACCTTGTTGGAACATTCTGTTTTATTAAAGATGAAAAAATCACGTAAAAATATCATTAATAAAGAACTATTACTATTAGAATATTATTATACAAAATAGCATTTTATTTTCTAATAATGATGATAATTTTTGTAAGTATATAAGTATATAAGTTCTGTTGCAACAAAAATTATAGTTTATATTATTTCGAAAAGATACTCATTCGATGTAATAATCAGTATCGTCACTTTAAACAAATCTCAGAGAATTAAAAAAAAATTTGCAATGTTGAAAATTTATACGTCTTTGTGCTTTTTATCTTACTCGATTAATAAAAGTGGTTATTTTCCGGCAACAATAAAATTATCAGACACATAACTGATTATAAGCAATTTATACTCTCAGACACGTGAGTGTATTGTCAGTGAGTATATATTATCTCAAGTAGTTTTATTTTCGAAAACGAAATGCTTAAAAGAGTGAATTTAAAATATGTTTAATTAATGTGACAAAGTTCGCCGAAAGTGAATTAATTTCTACAGACATTAATAGACGCTATTTGAAGGAATTACATTAATTAATTAATCGATAATTACTAATTAATCCGATTGAATGCTCACCAATTCTTTCTAATATTTTACTTTGCGAAAGAAATCATCAGAAAGATTATTTTCGAAAATATTGAGAGAAAAAAAATGTCATAGAAATTGATTGTTTTAATATTTATTAGACAAGATCTATAATATAAAGTGCATTACTTACGACATATATTACATGATACTTTTAGGAAACAAACAAATATAACAAAGTATAATATAATATCTCTCTATAGTCCTTAGCTCTTATATCAGAGCGTGGTGATTCTTCAACGTATTTATGTGGTGTGTTTTACTATTTACACAGATATACGAGACCTACAGTTTAAAAACCTGTTCCAAACGTCTAATTTGAAAGAATTTTCATGGCGAGATATTCTCGATAGTTTGCCATTGCCTTTCGAGAGGTTGCAATTGAATAAAGTCAGATGTTTCTGATCAGTGGGATTTGAACCCGGATCTTCGGGACGGAGAGTAGATGCACGACTTTCTGCGCCACGATCACTACATAATGTAATATAAAGAATACACTAAGAAAAGGTAAAGAAAAGATAAAGAGTGTTAACAAAGGTAATTGAAATCCTCACGCGCGTGCGTGTATATGTGTGTAAGCAATAATCAAAAAGATCTACTAATTGAAGATCATTAAAAGTGTGTGAGAGCAGATACTTATAAAACTTATTTAAACTTGAATGCATTTAAAATGGAGCATCACGAATGTCAGGAGAAATATTACAATTAAACGAAGAAAAACGTCATTTATCGATTCGGATTTTGATCTTGATTTATATAAAATTTTACAATTTTCAGTTCATGCAAGCTACGCATCTAATATTTGTCGGTCTTGAAACATAATTCTAAATTGAAGCTGGAATAATATTTTACACAAATTAAATTGACAAGCAATTTAATAATACTTAATGTTAACAAGCATCTTAAAACACTGTAAAGAATTTATTGCGAAAAATATCACCTCAGAATTCAAACCTGGATCTCCCTACGTTCCTTGTGGGCACCTTACTAATTCGACTATTAGAGAGGAATATTATTTTAAAATTTTGCTATATCAAAAAGATCGCTTGAGGAGGGAGAAAAATGGGAGAGAGAGAGAGAGAGAGAGAGAGAGAGAGAGAGAGAGAGAGAGAGAGAGAGAGAGAGAGAGAGAGAGAGAGAGAGAGAGAGAGAGAGAGAGAGAGAGAGAGAGAGAGAGAGAGAGAGAGAGAGAGAGAGAGAGAGAGAGAGAGAGAGAGAGAGAGAGAGAGAGAGAGAGAGAGAGAGAGAGAGAGAGAGAGAGAGAGAGAGAGAGAGAGAGAGAGAGAGAGAGAGAGAGAGAGAGAGAGAGAGAGAGAGAGAGAGAGAGAGAGAGAGAGAGAGAGAGAGAGAGAGAGAGAGAGAGAGAGAGAGAGAGAGAGAGAGAGAGAGAGAGAGAGAGAGAGAGAGAGAGAGAGAGAGAGAGAGAGAGAGAGAGAGAGAGAGAGAGAGAGAGAGAGAGAGAGAGAGAGAGAGAGAGAGAGAGAGAGAGAGAGAGAGAGAGAGAGAGAGAGAGAGGACGAGTAAAAGTTCTGAAAAAAGAGAAAATGAACATTTCGATCATTCCTCATCTTTCATTCTAATGCAGGATTTACACATACAACAAAAAATAGGATTCCTACCTAGCAACCATTCTGTTTCCGGAAAATGTAACTCTTCTATTACTGGACATTGTACATCAAATGTCACAGTGTGAATCCTGCATAACATTTTTATCTTTTATCGAAGATCTACGTATCCCAAAACTGAACTAACACGAATTCTAATCAGTACATGTTTTTAATTACAGAGCCGGCGGCAACATGTGCGACGGCTCCTTCACAGAAACTCTGCGCAGTATGCAAGGAATGACGGGTACGACGACACCGGCACTACCCGGTGGTAGCGCCGGTGTCGGTCACATGGGAGTCGGCCTCGGTAGCCCGCTCGGATCAGCAGGCAAGAAGATGCAGGGAGAGCACATCAAACGACCAATGAACGCTTTCATGGTCTGGTCTCGCCTACAACGACGGAAAATTGCGCAAGAGAATCCGAAAATGCACAACAGTGAAATCTCCAAGAGGCTCGGTAAGCAAATGATTTCTATAAATTGGTTTCCCGCTGAATTTTTGGAACGATTGAACTCTAAGATTATTCTTCTTGTATAAAAATTAAAGTAAATAAATTATTCGACGCGCAGTTTCGTAAAAATGTATGTAAAATCACACAATAAATATCAGCACCAAGATCTAGTCATGACCATCGGTCATTACGTTTAAATAAATTCTATTTTTTATTCTCTAATTTCTCTAATTCTCTATTCTTTATTTTCTATTCTCTGTTCTATTCTATTCTATTCTGTTCTATTCTATTCTGTGCTATTCAAGTGCAATAATAGTACTAGTAATGGGAGCGGGTGGGACTATCAATACGTCATCTAGATCTACCATTCATCATTATTTCAGTTCTGAATCTTTTATTAGAGATGTGGTGACTTGTCGACGTATTCCTTTGATGTGCGATTTTTTTATAATTTACACAGATATACGCGACCTACAGTTTAAACGCCGAACGGCCTAATTTAGTGGAGTTTTCATGGCAAAATACTCTCGATGATTCGCTATTGCTTTCTCTGAGAGGTAATGATCGAATAAAATCAGACGTTTCTATCCAGTCGGATTTAAACCCGGGCCTTTGGCATAAAGAGCTGTCGCACAATTCTGCGCCACGATCACTACGTGACTAAAAATTACGTATTTAAAAATCTGTATATACGGGATGTGTAAGTTCAAACTCGCGATCTCTGTCACTTACGAGTCCGTCGCTCTCACATGGAGCCACACGACATCCTCTGTCAAGTGCAAATCCTAATAATTCGAAAAATAAATAACCTAAGCGCGATTTTTCATTTTATTTTATTGTTATAATACATAGCCGTTTGCATCAGATGTAATTTATTGTATATATTGTACTGAAGATGGTACAAAAAACTTAGAACTTAAACGTTTACTATTTATAAATTTTATTTTGATATTTTTGTACGCACGCGAATATCCAGTTTTAATTGGTATTTCTCTATATATTTTTTTGACCTATAATTCTGAATAATAATTCTGTAACGTATTTTTTGTGAGAATGTTTTTTCGTATATAAATTTGAACACAGAATTTAAAAACTATTTGTATAAAAATTATTTCATAACTGAATTAAACCGAAAATCGTAACGAAATACTGAAAATTATGAAATAATTTGCAGAAAAAGTGCACAGCAAATGTTATCAGTGTAAAATAATTAAATATAGTGATAGCTTGCACTGTGTTTGAAAACAATTACCTAACATTGTAATGTAAGGAAAAATCGTAAGTATATATCAATGTAATGAAAACTAAAATAGAAATGGAAATATTAAATACGTTATAATGGACATAAAATAAAGTGCTTAAGATGTGAACTAGTAATAGACATGGAATTAGAACTATCAAAAATTGCTTCTGGTGGAAATACATCATTGATAAAAGTTCCAATCGAATTTTCCATAGAAAGTATTTCCATAGAAAGACTTATTTGTACATTTCCAAGAAAAAATTCTAAAAGTAACCCACATATACTTCATCTGAGATACGTCGCATAAACTTCACGATGTCTATATATATATATATCTAATGAATGTACTTTATTAATTAATTGTATTATTATGTGTATTATAAATATATTGTCTGTATGGATATTCAGAATTCATATAGAATGTTCTCATGATTTTCTAATATACAAATATTTAGAATATCATTCTGAATATCTGTACACATAATATATGATACACATAATACATTGAAACCGTGTAATAAGATATTTCAGAATAGCGTAAAAAACCCTTTACATATGCGCTCGCCATACGTGAATAGCGTGTAGAATAGTAATGCAACTGCGTAGCAATATTTATTTTATAGGATATTTAGAGCCGTATTAATTAGGTATTGATAAGCGAGTAGAGTAATTATGGAAGCAATGGAAACTCATAGAGTAACAATCTTAGTACTAGGCCTAAGAATGAAGGGTCCCTAGTTTAAATCCCGGTCAGCTATTTTAATTTTTCCATCGCTTACTATTTATTGTTAATATTTTTTTAAATCCTCTCCTGACAATCTGTATTAAAAAGGACGTGTAAGTTTTACGCGAAATTACGATGCTTATAAGTTTATTTTGTGCAATGACTAATGCTTCTGAAAAACTGAAAGGAAATTCGTGATATAGCAAGACAAAAAACAATACTTCGAGCCTGAATTTCACGGTCTGTAAATGAAATAGGTACAACTTCGTTGCATATACATCACTCACAATCCCGAATCGCGTTTTATTATGAAATTCCGGTGTATTACATATAATATAATTAATTGATTGTAGGGTAGCAATAAATAATTGTTAAACGTGTACACACACACATACAACTAGTGCAAACCAGTGTTGTTAGATGAGTTCCCTTTTTCGTGCATGCGCAACATCACAGTGATGAATGTAATAATGTATACGTATAATGGACAATATGCTCACCATAGTTTTGGCAGGATTTCGCAGAAATCAGAATAAGTTATCTTATCAGAGTTACCTTTTCTTTATAATATTAAACAATATTAAATAAAATTATACTAAATTACATAAATTATATTTATATTTATATTTATATACATA
>QKQZ01035496.1:0-20134 GCA_003595255.1 Solenopsis fugax
TTCACTAAATTAGACGTTTGGCAGAAGCAAAAACAGAATCTATAATGGAAGACCAGATAATATGAAATTCATTATCTTACCTCTTCTAAATTACGACTAATTAATTAAAATCGAGAAAATTTAAAACATAATGTATTAAGAAAATATCTGGGCTTCCATACATTAGAACAAACTCAATAATTTTTCTATAAAACCGCAGAAAGATTACCAATATCGATAGCGATACTACCAGTTTCCTCTTTCACTTTTTCTATCATATCAAGCAGAAACCGGTAAGAAAATTCGTCAATTCATTCACTACTTAAACATTCGATAAACGATCATGGCAATTCTTATAGACAAATGGGCAAGAGCAGAAGGAAGGCGCACCACGCTTACGCAGGGGGAAAACGGCGCTTCCTCAAGGGGTTGAAGCGCGAGCTGTTTTCGGCTGGGGAGTTCGATCCCGCGGTGTTTGAGCGAGCGAAGCCGAGGATCGAACCCCTCCCGCCTCCGCGAAAAATAATAGAGGCTCTGGGCCTCGCAGAGTCGTCAATGCCCAAGCTTTCCCCTCCGGATCTTCCAGAGGAGGATAGTTCAAAGATAATCACGACGCCGACGCGACCGCGAGTACCCGGACCGAGAGCGGTACCAAAGCGGAGGCCGATAAAATATATACCGGAGCCTATTCCGATCCGCATTCCGACGCGCCCCGTGCCCCTCTCTGTCACGGTGAGGAAGCCAGCCCTCGCGCAAACCACGGTCACGATGACGCGTATATTGCCCCGCGTAATCAGCAATATTCCGTCACCCTACAAATTTATAAAAGGGCCTGGCGGATATACAGCTATACAGATATAATATAATAAACACATACATATATATTTTTTCTAAAAAGAAAGTGTCTTAATTTATCCCGTATCCAAAATTTCCTAACAACTCCAAAATCAACTTCCACAAAATAAAAATTGCGTCCTCGGACTCCCGAAAAAGGAAAACCAGGACGTAACACACTTCTTTTTTGGAATGATAGTACTAATATGCCAATATACAATTCGGATATTTATTATAAGACCCTTTCACCTTAGAGTTCCGAAACTTTTTCAAAGTATATTTTAGTATTTAATTACACATACTTTCTTATTCCTTTAAACTTTGACATATTATCACAATATATAGTGTATCTAATGATCGTGGCGCAGAGAGTCGTTCGTCTGCTCTCTGTGCCGAAAATCCGAGTTCAAATCCCACTGATCGGAAACATCTGATTTTATTACTGTCTCTTGGAATGGTAAACCTTGTTAGTATCTTGCCGTGAAAACCCTTCTAAATTAGGCGTTTCGTTCGAAATCGGCGTTTAAACTAAGTCCCGTATATCTGTGTAAATTATAAAAAGCACACACCACAGAAATACGTTGAGGAGTCACCATGCTCTGACAAGAGCTAAAGACTTTTTCCTGCTTAAATCTTTACGCGGAATAATACCGGAGTTATATCCTATGTACTTACACTTGAATATTTTTTTTATTATTTAACATTTTATTCGGAATGTGTAGCACACATTCCGAGTTATATAAAGGTAAATGGATTTTGGTAATACAATTAGGTGGGTTCAAATTCAATATGTACTTAAAAATCCGAGTCAAATCCAATAATCAAACTTTATTTTCTAGGATTTGAATAATACTCATAAGAAATATTTCATATACTTGCGAAGTAATCGATTCTGACTAATTAGTTTCGAATCTTACAAACGCATATCTGCAAGATTTGAAATATACTTGTAAGTATCTTTTATTGTGAAGAACCGAAACTTTACAAGTAAAACTCTACGTTTACAAGTAGAACTCTAAAAAGAATTATGTTGTTAACATATATTGTAAAGTAAGATAAACATTTTTTTGTTAAGTACTCATAAAAAATCTAAGTATATTCAATCTAGGTTCGAGTTAACTTGGAAGTACTGGTTTTATTTTTCAGAGTAATCATTGAGAGTTCGAAACTACGTTACCAGATTCGAACCTACTTGTGGGATACTTAATCCCACCGCTAAATGCAATCTCTTAAGTGCTTCAACAGACCTAATGCATGGTCTCTTTTTCAAAGTTTTCGAAGTAGTTATTCGTTAAACTGATTGTAGTTTTACTGACTTATATCCTGATGGGTATATTATGCAAATATTGCACAATAATGGTATCATGAATTGACAAAAGTTTCGCAATAATTGCGCTAAGGTGATACGTCATATTCGCAATAATTTTATTAGAATAAATTTTATAAATAACATTTGTCAAAAATTAGACAAATCCAAATTCGGGGTAGAAATATTTTACAATTATTAAAGAAATAGTTTGATTATTTATTTAAAATTTTGCCATATATGTTAAATGTATAATATTTCATAGTATAATATTTCTACGTTAGAATTTAGGAAATTGTGTATTTTTGTAAGCATTTATGTGAATTAATTATATTTCTACATCCCAGGTAACCAGCTGGCGTTATTTGACGTCTCTTTAACGTGAAAATACGTCTTGACGACATTTTGACGTCAAAATGACAAATAATGTCAATTTGCTACCTGGATGTTTCATATAGCTAAAATAATTTTCTCAATTAAACAATTTCTTTCTAAATTTAATTTTGTAAATATATCACTAAGATGATTCGCCTAGATATCGTTATAGTTTTGCCAAAATACTAATTCGAAGTTGATTGCACTAGCATTTATCAATATTTTAGAAAAGATCAATTTTTTTACATTTATTTTTGTAAATAGACATATATTTAAATAATTACAAATTATCATTTTTATGCAAGATTTTGTCATATAATTTAATAAATGTCCTATCGGATTTACATTACATATATTACAGATTTTCAATACTATAGTTTATACACAGAAGAGATTAAGTACATACATACATTTGCATACATTCTGCAATATTTTCTCTTTATTTTGAATAAATATATCTATATAATTTTATGCCAAAACACTGTTTCTAAAATGAAACAAATTTTTTCAATCTAGTGATATGGAGAGGAACCACATTACCACCCTAATCTTTCTTCGACCCATTATGCACTGTTGTCGTATTTTTATAAATAACATTCTAAGCAATAAATGTTTCATAACTTTATCTAGAATCGATTAAATAACACATCGATGAATATAATTGTTAATGTAAATTAAACTGAAAAGCCTTCTACGGTCATAGCTGGATCTTATTACTTTTATATTTACTTGTGTGATTTTATATACATTTTTCAAATTCACATATATATTTTTCGCAATAAATTCTTTACAGTTTTTTCAGGGAGGAATGGGTTTGATATTTGAATGCAAGTCGGCATCAAACGTTATTAAATTGATTTTCAATTTAATTAATGTGATATTACTTATTCTTATTCGTCTTACAGCTGTGTTATGACCGGAAAAACAATTCGGCGCACAGTCGGGTGAATTTGAAAAATGTATATAAAATCACACAAGTAAATATAAAAGCAATAAGATCCAGCTATGACCGTAGAAGGCTTTTCAGTTCAATTTACATTTATACATTAACGGTCTATTATCTCTCTAAAATTATAATTGTTAAGTTTTCAATTCAACATACTATTTTAACAAAGTTATTGTACAAAATGTAAATGGGGTTAAGGCGGGGGGGGAGCAATATCATCTTCTCTTCTGATAATTAATAATTTAGATCAACTTCATTATAATATTAAATCTTTAAGTTATTAAATCTTTTTTAGCTTTTGTAATTAATCCCTGTCTGCCTCGGTTTCGTGAAAAAGTAATTTCTCATTGTACTTCTTCCTAAACATCGTCCTATCTCAGTGTCGACTGACCGTTTTGTCTCTTCCGGCTTCAGTCTTCTGTCACAGGCTGCCTTTGTTTCCTTGAAATCAACGGACAGATTTTACGAGGAAACTAGATCTCAGGCGATTGGGTTTCCCGTTACGGGATTGTGTCGTAATTAAAGGAGTACTTGCACTGGACATTAGAAGTCTCCCCTTATCGAAACGCGATCTGTGTCCACCACAGCTTGTAGCATCTCTATATTTTTAATCATTAATTAGTCTTATCCCTAATCAACCCCAAATTATATCCTTGTCAATTACAAGTCGCGCCCTTATCTATACATTATCAGTCACCATAGCTTCACCTTATCACTTGACACAGACGTAACTATGTAGGAGAGCTGTTAACTGAAATGCCACAGTTTCTCGCCGCCACAATAAACTTGGCGCAAATCGAATCAAGTAAACTACGGACGAAAGCTTCGTCGCTAAAGCTTCTTATCTGACACGTCATCTCATTAAAAGTTGTTAATCAACTAGCTCTTTCGCAGAAGGACAAAAAACCTATCGTTCTCAAGGAGACGCTGAACACGTGATCCTTCGGCTCGGATTTGAATTATTAGCGAGTGCCAATTTGACGACGCGTAAAAACGGCGCGTTAATTGGCTCGATTGGATATAATATCGTGGCGAACTCCGATGGGGCGCGATTAATGCCTAAGCGGATCAAGCCGCGAGCGCGACGGGATTTTCTTTGTTCCATTCGTAGCTGCGCCGGTATTGCTGCAGTGCAATACTCATGCCAATTAACGCGAAATACATTTCCGCGCTATTAACAGGATGCAGAGATACTTTATCCATGTGTCGAGGTCAACGTCGCGCCCCAAGTTTGCAAATGCTTTCGTTGTTAGAGACATTAAATAATGAGTTTCTCTCTCCGAACGTACACGGAAATAAAGGTTTTGCTACAGTATCTAAAAATTTAGCTGAATACAGATCTGAAAACAATTTTGTTAGGCTATCAAAATAATTATATTGAATTGTCAAACTGATTGCTAGAATATCAAAAGTTTTTACAGCATTGCTCATCATGCTTTAATATCTGTCAATTATTTTAATAGTTGAATAAAATTATTTTCAGATCTATATCTAGCTAAATGTTTAGATACTTCAGCAGAAACGTTCTATCTGTGTATGCTTGCATTAGAACTTTGGAACTTGCGTTTATTCCCGCATTCGATTGTTTAAAATCTAAATTATTATTATTATTATTATTATTAAATATAATTCCAATGTTTCAGGTATTGTGTAACATCCGTAAAGAGTAAAAATTTAATATTTTTATGTAAAAATGTAGTTCGTTAATGTTTATTAATATGACAGGCTGGAGGAGGTTCGTGTTTTTAAATTACAATTAAAACAACACGTTCACGTTAAATAGGAAAAATGTTTTTTTTTTATGATATGCGATGACAGAAGATGTGAATTGCATCTCAATCTCTGCAACAAGTGAAACTACTCTGAAGAATTACCGATATAAAAGTTGCGAGATGCATGCTTGATTAAGCTATTAAAATATTCATGAGTTTTTAGAATTTCCTGACTTTTATAATAATTTTATTACAATTTCCTTGATTTCCTTATTTATTAAGATATTTTTAGAATTTACTGTAATAGCCGCTTGCATCTTTATATTTACGTTTCTAAAAGTTCCATATATAGTAACTTTTTCATACGTTTTTATAATCGCGATGCGATGTAATTTGATTCAACATGACATCATTGTAATATAAACTATCATTGTAAAGTTAATGAACATCTATCAAAAGATGCGAAGTAAGGTAATAAAGAAGCAACGAGGTAAAAGTAATTCATGGCAATAAGAATTTAATGCCGCATCCATTGCGGTTTACGTGGATTGTACATGTAACCAACGAGTTTGTATTGTACATTAGTAGAGTTGTTCTGCTTAACATGCAGCCAAAAAGCAAGTGATTTCGTTTCATCAAATAATTCATCTGATCTTCTTTTTGAGAAAACTTAAACTTCTTTTTAAAATTACGTAACGTTAATTACACTTTTGCAGCATTGATAATAATCTGTGTACACTGAGAAAAAAATTGTTAACTTAACAAAATTTTTCAATTTGATTATTTTTCAGTTCAAATACCTTTTGTATTTAAATTAAATATATAAATACTTGAATTGAAGAAATTTAATCAGGAATAATGACATTAGGATCAATAATACAAATAACACAAATAAGCAAAGATATTTATTCAGTCATTTAATCAAGTTAAATTTAATCAGGTTGAAAAATTTCGTCAAGTTTACAACTTTTTTTCTTATTGTTAGTATATAAGAAAAAAAGTTAGCGTTCTTAACCCTTAAACACACTAGAGGGTCTGGGAAACCTTCCTAAAAAAACATTACTTCCGTGTCATTTTATTTTAGTTGAGCAATGAAGTTAGTCAATCATATCGGTCGATAGGGAAGACTTCAAGCCTGAATCTTCTTTCTCATTCCGTCTTCACACAGCAAGCGATCAAATTTTAAGAGGATTTCCAGCAGTGTGTTTAAGGGTTAATGTCAAATAAAATGTTTTGTTACATTATCAGTCACCAAAGTTGTTCATCATTTCCGGATATCGTTGCAATATTATTCATACACGAGTAATTCGGAAATTTCGCATAAAACAGAAATGCATATTTATTTTAGCCGACGCCGCGAGCCAGCTACAATCGGCCGTATAAATATATAATAAAACGCGCAATAAAATAATTACACTGATTGCGGAAGCGAAAAGGGTACGAGGATCATCGAGCCGTGCATTAAAAGCGTGTAAATAAAAAAGCACATCGTCGAGAAAGGTTGATTCTGCTTCTGACAATCTATTTTTCATCAACGCGGAGTTCACGTTTCATGATGAAACTTCCTATTTACTTCAACTTTTGTAGGTAGCTCACTCACTCACTCTCTCTCTCTCTCTCTCTCTCTCTCTCTCTCAACTTCATTGAAAATATAAATCAACGATCGTAACGACATCGCGAAAGTTCTGTGACATACCTCAGACGAGATCTACGTCCAATTTCCGTCCAGTTCGTTCTCTACGCTCTAATTAAATGTGCGCGGGTCGCGGACGTGGCAGTCATTATGAAAGTTCAAGTTGTGGATTGAAAAGTGGTAGCGATTCCAAAAAAATGTTTTTGCGAACATGCGAACTTGCAGAATGCTCTTTGGGGTTTCATGTTTGAGAGTTGCCTTTGAAAGGTAGGGGAGAATTGTCGAATGTGAACCACTTTAATTATAAAAATTTTTTTTATTATATTTCCCATTTGGTATATACTACTGATTTATATAGAATGCAAATAAACATTAAAAAATGAACGTTAATTATGTTTCAGATGCCTATTATTAAAATATTTAACCCCTATTACCAATAACAATAAATTTGGGTATATTACTCATTTCTCATTCACTTCATATTTTTGTCACTAAATGTTGCTTACATAAAGTAAAAATGAAAAATAATGAAGAGGTACGATGTAGGAGACTGATCAGCAACTCTCCCATATTATGCACGCGCAAAGAAACGGCCACGTGTGTTTCGTAATTATGTTACAAGGCGAGACGATCAGCGTCGCAATAGCCGCGGTTTAACTCACTCTTTGTCCCTTTTGCCGCTTCGGGAAGAGCAAAGCGCAATTAAACAGGAATTAAAAGTCAACCAACGCGACTTCGCGAGGTAGACTGTCGCGAGCATCCTCCGCTCTTTCCCGAACAATTAACATGTATTCGTTTATGCAAGAGTCCTCGCGAGATTGTTAATCAACAATTTATGTGCTGCGACGAAAGATTTCCCTTCTGTATGGCCGTGCGAGCGCATTTTGTGCTCTCCCAAGCTCGAAACAGTAAAAGCGGACGCGGAAACAACCAAGTGAACGTTCCCTCGTCGAAGCCGCGGCAGCCTTTCCTCGAGGCTGTTTCATTCGGCCCTTTGTACGCTCGTTTTCATTCGACCGCTCGTATTTGCGCGTTCGTATTCGCGCTGTTCGCGGCATGTGTTATTTCACGCATGTTATTCCGTACACGCGTGAATATGCGTTGCCCCGAAGTTACGTTATCTCGCGTGCAAGTACGCATGTGGCATCGTATCTAACTGACTAATTTGCATAATCAGGTTTTGATAGTGAATTCGATTTAGCTCCTTGTAATGTAAAATTTCTCGAAATTGAGAAATTCTTGCGTATTCTCACTCGTCTTGGGAAGGTGTTAAGACACTGGCGAACATTGTTACATGGATAAAACTATCTACAAAACATCGCGAAACACGTTTTGATTCTAGATTTTTAAAAATTAAAGTAAATTATTATTTTCATTCTATTTACGTCTATTTCTAATAATGTAGATTAACTTTCTAATCTCGATCTTAATTGTTATCTTTATTCATGTTGCAAGAATTTGAAAAAGACAAAGAATAAATTAAATCAAGATTAAAGTTAGCAATACATTGGTGGAAATAAACTTACATGAAATCAAAATTTATTTTTAAAAGACTAGTAATTATTTTTATTATTTAATAAAACAAATATTATTTTATCTCTCTGTATAATTTCTACAGTATTTAACAGAATTCTTATAGAATCCGATAATTTCAGCAAATGCACAATGTACAGAGAAAGGGTATTCATCGAATTGTATAGATACGTGAAACCATTGGTTACTGAATATGATAACGTGCATAATATGTCATAACCACCAATGTAGATTAACTTTAATCTCGATTTTAACTTAATTGTTATCAAATGCAATGTACGGAGAAAGGGTATTTATTCATCGAATTGTATAGATACACTGCTCTGTTAAAAATGCTCATGAAATTCAATGTATTCTTAAGTTACACATTAAATTAAATTTACATTAAATTTAATGTACCTATAACTGAAAAGCATATGCATGAAATTTAGTGCACTTTGAAAACATTAAATGTTACATTAAATGTCTTTTTTAAAAGTACATTAAATGTTTTTAATGTACTTGCTTGAAATTTGCTTCAGTTACATTACATTAAACTAGAGTTCCTTTATTTTAGGAACTCTACATTAAACTCAGCAGCAGAATTTCAAGTAGGTACATTAAAAAACAGTTAAAGTTGTCAAAAGTGCATAAAATTTCTTGCACAAACTTTTCAGTTATAAATACATTAGATTGAATGTACTTTAAATTTTATGTTTAAAAATCCATTTAATTTCATGACATTTTTAACAGTGTACGTAAAACCATCGACAAGTTGAATATGATAAAGTGTGTAATATATCACAAACCACCAATATATTATAAATAAACTTTAATCTCGTTTTTAACTTAATTATTATCTTTATTTATGTTCCAAGAATTGGAAAAGGGTAAAGAATAAATTAAACCAAGATTGAAGTTAACAATACGTTGGTAGAAATAATTCTACATGAATTTAAAATAATTATTTACTTTTAAAAGAATAGTAATTTTGTTATCGTTTAATAAAACAAAAATTATTCTTCACGTAATTTCGACACATTTAAGAGAATTTTTATAGGATCCAATAATTTCAACAAATGCAATTGTACAGAGAAAGGGTATTCATCGAATTGCATAGATACGTAAAACCATCGGCAAGTTACTGAATATGATAACGTGCATAATGTATCACAAACTTTATTGAACTTCATATTGGATGGAGGAGAGCAAGTGAATAACGCGCACGGGAATGTGATTGATTAGGCATTATAATACAACGCACAGGCTGAAGGAAACTCGGAAAATTCTCTAATACCATTTCACGCGAGAGCGACGGCAGAATTGGTTCTCCGTCGTAACTTTTTTTCGCGCACGGACGGCCGATTGTACGAGAATCGATGGTAATCCCGCGAGATGGAAACGCGTTGGGACAAGGTTTTTTTATTGGGAGTCTCTCCTTTCTATTAGCTTCATTGCCTCTTCCACTAATTTTTTACGATTTCAGCAAAAGAGCACCTCAGCGTCTTCGCGCGTTACCTGCGACACAAGCACAATGTCAACAGAGTCTTTTGTTACTCTTTCCATCCCCTAAATGCAAACATATACATTAACACGTACACGCGTACCCTTCGTGCATCTCGTTGATGTGATCAACATCAACGTTCTACTTTATGCTGCTCGAACGAAGCGTATAACAGTTCGCGTATAATCCAATCACATAGTAAAGTTCATATTGTCGCGCGTAAAAAGAACGATTTTGATGAAGTATAAAAATTTAGTTGGATACAGATCTGAAAATAATTTTGTTGAACCGTCAAAATAATTATGAAGGATGTGTAAGCATGATGAGCAGTGATTCAAGCTTTGATATTCTAGCAACCAGCTTGAGCGTATCCTACATGATTATTTTGATGATCTAATAAAATTATTTTCAAATCTCTATCCAGCTGAATTCTTAGATTCTTTAATAAAAATCATTATTTCCATGTGGAAATGCTCGGTTTGAAAAAAAGAGAAAGAACTCGCTTCGAATTCACGAGCGTCTAAGTAGATAATAGTCATCGCATGTTTGTAAAACCGTTCAAAGTACCTCATTATTTTTCCCTTTGCTACCGCGCATACGTCACGGCTCTCGGGAGAAATGCGCATCTTGGCGATGCACCGAAACTGGAATAGATTTGCCCGCGTAAATGTTATTAAGATTGCATGCTGCCAAGATAAATTGAAGTTCTGGAAACGCAAATAGAGCCACACAATGCTAGAACCGAGAAACTCTGTATTAATCCTAAATTCATAATTGCTCTTGATGTGTATGCTCTTTAATGTTATTTTATTCCAAATTAAATTGATCGCTTTTAAGATAGGGAAAATTAAATATTTGCGAAATAGTCGTCTCGCACAAACTGACTGCATTCTGAAATACAATACTGGATTAGTTACTCTTTTAAATTGAGCCAGTAAAGATATCATTGATGAAAGTGGTAAAAGGATTTCACATAGAATCAATGAGTAAAGCTTCAGTAAAGATACATGTCTCAGTAATCGGATGTGGAACAACGCCAAGCCAAGAATTTTTGTAAGGATTTACGACATAAAATGATTACATGATTAACTAAAGTATGAAATATTAAAACATTATTATTATTATCATAAAAAAATATGAAAAATTGTTAAATTATTCCGTAAAGCATTTGAATGAACCAATGTCCTGACAATCTAAAACATTTCTCTTTAATGTCCTAAGTGATCTAAATATTAGTTCTTAATGTATTGTTTATAAGATAAATATAAAAAAATATTGTGATAAATATATAATTTTTTAACAAATTTTAAGAATATTATCACAATAAAAACTCTAACCTAGTTGTGTAGAAAATTTAACGTTAATTTTTATAATATTTAAAATAATCTGTCTTATAAATATCTTAATGTATTTAAAGATTACAATTAAACTTGTATATTATCAATAAAACATAAATGTAAGATTAATAATAATAAATTTCTAAGTGCCCAGGTATAGAGACATATTCGGTCACTGGGACATTTACTCTATAAATACTCACAGTTTGCACCTCTATTTTACATTTCACCGATATTACTACTTCTATTAATGAAATCTTACTAAAATTTACAAGTGTTATATCCGTAAGTCGAGCATTAGTAACTATTTACTGTCTATCAATAATAATACACTGATTCTGTTTTAGAAAATAGATTGCTTATTAAAGAAATGGTTTTTACTCATTTTTTATAGAATACCATTTTAGATCGCTGAATACGGGAGAGTTGATAAATACGGACACCTAAATCGTACCTAATCAATATTTTATATTTTTGTTTAATATGTACAAAATTTAGTGACAAAAATATGAAATAAATGAAATAAATGAATAATACAGACAAAAATTACATCTTGTTTTATGCGTACTAATAATACTCTAAAAATCAGATACAATTGACGTTAATTTGTTATCCATTTATATAGCTGATAATAATAAAATCATACAATTTTATATTTCTATTAAAGAAGATTTATTATAGAATATTTTATATTTATTGTATATACACTATTGCTCAAAAGCATTTATTTCCTTTAAGTTTTGTATGTATCTCTTTTTATTGCATTATGCGTAAATCTCTATTTAATTGCATTCAAATTTTACTATATTCTCTTTATATACTATATATATATGTCTAAGAGAATATATATACATATATATGTGTGTGTGTGTGTATGTATGAGAAATTTGAGTAATTGGAAATTATACATAATGGTCAGTCTTTATGTATATTTTTCAATTCTAAATAGTCATTTTGATAAATCATCTTATTTGATATTTCATAGCAGTCATTACGTTGCAATAGATTAATTAGAGAAAAAAGTCATATATTCTCTTCTTTCGCGTTGTAAAGTATAAATGGATGATGAAGAGCTGTACCCAAAACATATAACCTAATCCAAACTCAATTTGATTCGAATCTTAAATGGCAACGTGGTCAGTTGGAACATGGTCAATCGCGACAAAAATTTAATAGGGTAAAGTTGCCTATTATGAGATACCTTTTTTTAAAGACTTATAATTTATTTAATTTATATCATTAACTCCTATTTTTATATCCAAATTATAGTAAATATATTTAAGTTTCATCGCCAAAAGTTAGCAATCGATAATAGCTATACTTTGTTGTATATGAAATTTTTTATCAAAATTGCCGATTTTGCTCGTTCAAAAAAAGGGTTCCTAATATGAGATACAAAGGTTTTTTTATATGAAATGGATCTTATCGACTTTGAATCTGGAGCCTAAGTTGGACCTTACTAAGTTCAACTTAGGCTCCAGACTCAAAATCTAGTTGACCAATCAAATAGTTCTTTCGATACTCAAAAACTTTTGTACGAAATCTATTTTCTTCGAGATATTTTAAAGTCTCAGTGCTAATGTTGAAGGCCATAATTTTCAAGCCTCGAAAGTCCTCAATGACAAACTTTATTATAGCATTTTGGAAAGTTCTCGAAGTCAGAATATGCAATAATAAATGGGGATTTTTGAGTGTCTCATATTATGAGTTCCACGCTTTGCGGTTTCACGACTATCAAATCTAATATTTATAATTAAGCAAATCATCACATCCCATATTTTTCTATTAATATGACTTTACTCCATCACTGTATGCAGAATTTATCATCAAATATTTGTTTATTTTATAATAAACAAGTTTTAAAAACTCATCTCAATAAATCTTGACAACATCCAATTTCAAAAAATTTTTTTTTCAACGATTGCACGCATGATCTAATAATGAATTTTCTACTAAATAGATTTCACCCCAAGAGTAATAAGTTTATGATAGTACCAACCACATGCGTTTATTAATGTAGCAGAACCCTGCTACCTTATATTAGGAACCTATCCCATAATAGGCGACTTTACCCTATGGGTTTGGTTATATATCCTTGGCCAAAAAATTATAAGGCACCTATACTTTTTTATTCACTTAAAATTTTTTTATCTGTATTATTTCAAATTGATTTCTGGCATTTTTTATATATAAATTGAAAGGATTCTTGAAACAAAGGATAATTCACATTTAAATTTCTGTTTAAATCCTTCCAGTTAAAAGTATTTAAAAAATATAAGGTGCCTTATTGTTAGAGATAAGGCCGTTACGCTGTTAAACCTTTGTTCGCCTTCGACAATTAAAATTCTATTGATCTGCCGAAGGAAAGCAAAGGCTCGCAAGCGGGACAAATCTTATAAACACAGTAAGAACAGCGCTCGAAAGGCGCTACAGGGGAATATATAACATTACTAAATAAGGCGATGCCTAAGCGGAGTTTGTTGCGCGGGAAACATGTTCGCTTGCCCAGGCAAAACTTGGCGCAAATTTTCCATAACACGATAGCGAACGCTTATAAGTTCTCGACCGCGCGCTTTTCGGCAGAGAGCTTCAAGATCACGCGCCGCAACGAATCGCATTTCACGTGCCGCATCGAAACGCGCTTTGAACCGCTTTTCTCTACGCGATAGTTTCTCGCTTCGCGCCTCTTATTGCGCTACGCTCAATTTTCTTTAATTTTGTCGAATCAATTAGTTTGTAAATAGTGTATATAACGTTGGGAATTAAACAGACATTTTTCTATTTGCAAGCGTGATCGTTTATTTTCTCGTGCTGTTACCAAAACCTTATTGCTGCGTTCGCGCACGGCCCCTCATTTAACACTTATAATTTTGGCCAATGCTGTATCTTTCAGCCCTTCATTGCCCACATGTACTTTGCAACATGCAATATGACTCGACATGAGTTTTTAATTTTCTTACAGCAGAAACGAAAATAATGAATACATTTTGCTATATTCCAAATAATTAAAATCCTATATTTGTTAATAACATTTTAATCAAGTTGAGATTGTGGAAAACAGACTGCCCTATTTTTTAATAAAAATATTTTTAGTCTTTCAATCTATTAATCACATTGTCCATTTGTTCGTGGGCATAATGCATAATGATTAGTCATTTTGATTAATTTGAACGTTTTTGCTTTCATTATTCAAATTTCCCAAAATAAGCAGGCATTATCCATATTGGCTGACCATCATATATAATTTCTGAATTAATCAAATTACCCGTAACATATATATATATATATATAAAGTACTTGTATTTATTAATAAATTTAACATAAGACTGACAATAAATGATAATTACAGTGACCATACGTCCTTTATTTTAAAGGACAGTTCTTTATTTCGAGTGCTGTCCTTTAGATTTATTTATTTTCATAAAACCTAACTTTGTTATTTATGAAACAATTGATAAATCTAGTACTTTAAACTTATTTGGAACCATGTAGGAAGAAAACCGTAAAATTTTCAGAATTTTTTTTGTTTTCTCAAAGAAAATATCATCATAGTAATAATGATAAAACTAAAATAATTGGTACGAATAAAGAGGTCAATTGCAAAAACAAATTCAGGCCAGTTTTATTTCGACATTCTTATTTTTTCATTGTTTTATTATATTTATTAATTATTAAATATTTATTTTTTTAAATAAATTATTAATAAAATAAGCGAAATAGTTAACGATGTCTTATATTTCTAATTATTTTAATTCATAAATTCGATATTTTCAAAGGCGATACGATTTAGGAAATTGACAATTGATCGGTCACAATTTCTTTTGCATATTGCAAAAAGGCTTATCATGAATTAATTTGTTATTAGTGAAAGATTAAACTTTGTAATAATAGATAATACCTGAAATATCAAGTTATAATTTCCAATATTCATTTGCGTACAACTCATCACCATACAAATGCGAAATATAATAAAAAATAACGTAAGTTATTTACGTATTCGGTAATTCTCTCCTAACTAATTCGTCATCGTTATTATCAATATGTTACAAACGTTTTCATCGCTGTTATCTTTACTTCGCCTCGGTATCGGTAAGTGCCGCTTACGACCGTCGCGTCAGGCTCTTCATTATTTCATTCCATTTAACTCGCTACAATGTTTCGACCAGTACGATTGCCATTCTCGCCAATTTCTCCACTCTCTCGCCGGCTGTTTGTCTTTATTCGAAAATGACATCGGAGAAATAGCTATTTGTGTCATGGCGCAGGCAGTTTACACCGCAGGTTATATTCGGGCCGAATTATTTTAGTAACAAAATCGATAGTTATTGCGGCTATTAAGATACACACGGGTCGACCCTTCGGAATGATCTTCACGTCGTTAGTGAGGCTGTTCACAGCGACAAGGTCGTGTTACACTTTTGGAGTGGAAAAGATTGTCAGCCGGGGTAGTCAAGATAAGGGTCGACACCGGATTGCCCCTCTGTTCCATCGCGAACTATGCCCTACATCCTCCACCCCAGGAAAAGAAAAAAAAAGTTGTAGTCAGAAAGGTTGTTCTCGCAGGAGGGAATAGACTTAATGTACTTAATAAGTCCAGTCCTCGGACTGCCCTTTCACTCGCTTATTAGCTTTCAAGGTTTCAAGTAAACGTGAAAAATGACGTTAGTCTCCTTACGATCTGTATCGACAGATTTAGGCAATTTCGCAATTTAATTAATAGAGAGGAATATAAATTGAAACCTCTTGATACATAAATTCTTATAATGAAATTTATCAACAGCGCGAGGCTTAAGGTGTAATGAAAACGATTGTGTTACTTTATTCCACGACTAAATGTCTAAAGTGAAAACCTGAAATGTAAAAAATAAGCTTTAAAATATTAGGTTCATATTCTCAAATTATTTTTAACGATAAGTGTGCCTTTAAGCTTACAATTGACATTACATAAAAAAAACTGTATTCTTAATTTGATAATTTCCTTCTCATTTGTATAGTAGTCTTCTAAAACTCTCTTTTAAAACGGACATCAAAAGGCTTGCCTTAACTTTAGAAGAAATTTTTCTAAAAGATATAATAGTAGATACATTTTTATCTTTTATAAGAATCTATGAATTTATATAACATTAGATTTTATAGGATTTACTCCAGAAATGATTTTCCACAAATAATTGTAATTTTTAAATATTGAACACGCACGCCCACGCGTATGTGTTGTGTGTGTTTGAAAATTAAGAGTGAAAAAACTGTTAAAAAATGATAAAATTACGTCTCTTTTATCTATTGGTTTCCTAAAGTCTGAAAATAATCTGTTGTCATAATCTAAAATTACGATTTTCTTGAAAAAAAAAAAAGTAAAAATGAAATCTACGGCTTTACAGTGGTTATTTTTTAATGCTCTAAAATAGTCGTGCAAAAATTGATCAAAATTCATGAAATACTATTTTGAGCTTCCTCTCATCAATCTCGTCTATCAGTCATTCTAAACGTGTGAATCGTGTTTACTCTGACTCTTGGTCAGAGCTTATTGGCTAGTCAGCGGTTTCGCACGACGAGGAGTTGGATCTCATTTCCTGGATTGTCTACAACGTTGGACATTGACAATGGGTAACTTCTCCTTCTCTCCAGAAAGCGAGAGCCCTCCGAAAAGAGAAGAACTCTTTCTCTCGTCACCCTACTGTGTGACGCTCATTAGTGGCATAACACCCGTGTGTCTCATCTAAACCGCTGGCTAAAGCGCGTACAGCTGAGTCAATTTTAAACGTGATTTTTGTGAGGTAAGAGATTCAATGCGATCAATTTTTGCACGATTATTCTGGAACGTTAAAAAATAATCACTGTAAAGTCGTAAATTTTACCATTGCGTTTTTTATCGAGAAAAACGCGAAAATTTTAAATTATGGCAACAAATCACTTTTAGACTTGGAGAAATCAATAGATAAAAAAGAAGTAATTGTATAATTTTTTTATCAGTCTTTTTATTATCAGTTATATCATAGGCTTTAAAAACGCAGAGTGCCGCAATGTCACGTAAAAAAACTTTTATAAATAATTAATCTACGCATGACTGTAAAATATTTTCCGTGAGTATTTTTCGCGAATATCCTGTACAACAGGAGGACAAGGAAACCTGACAACCTGTCTTAAGAGGAGAAGTAGTAGGAGATCGAGAAGCATCGGGCACCGGCGAAGCAACTTTAGAATAAGGATCGTTTCTCACCTAAATAAATTATAAAGTAAATAATAAAATAGTATATATTTAAGGATTTAATAATTTTTTCTTACTACTCTCGTTTTATTTCAAGCTCTAAATAATTAAAGAAAGAGAAACCATCTAAAATTTTATTAAAGTTTATTTTTACAAAGATTTTTTTCGAAAAATATGTAATCAGTAAATATCTAATTGAAAGACGAATTAGGGAAGTTTGATGCGTTTAATAATTGTTTGAAGTATTGATCATTTTCAGCGCTGTTTAACATCCATAGTTGTTTCTCAGACCAGTCTATCTTTATCTCGCGTATTACTATATTTTACTAAACGCAAGATAAAAACAGACTGATCTCGAGATCTGAGAAACGTCTATGAATTCAGACCTTTAAAGAGCTATGTATGTGCTTAACTTTTAAAAAAAGACTTGCTTTTTTTGAAAATTATTCTTTTATAGTTTTAAGAATACAGGACAAAAAGAATTAATGTAAAAAACACGCAAACATAGTTTATAATTTAAGTTATAAATACTTCGGAAGGCAAAGGCAAACCACCGAGAGTAACTCTGCCCAGAAAAATCTCTTCTAATAGGCCGTTCGGAACCAGCGTTAAAAGTAGGTCCCATATATCTACGGATATATGCAGAAGAGATCGCCTATGCGCTGACAGGCGTATGACAAGCGAAGAATTTATAAACAATAAAATTTTGTAGAAAAGATTCCCTAATTGTGGAAAAATGCATTCTTTTCAGGATCATGTGCTCTCGACTGTTCGTTTCGATATTTTTGATGACGTGACTGTGCAAGTACCTTTCGTAACCGTTTTGCGATGATTTGATGTATCTAGGTCGTTTTCGTGACTTCGTAGATCCGATATCGAAGATCGAGTGTGATTGATCGAGCACGTCATCGTCGTTCGCTGGAGATTCGGTTCCGCGGCAATCACGCGAAAATATTCTGACTAGAAGAAATAACACGAAAAGGTAAAAATTCTATTTCTCCATGCAGTCAAAGACTTCTCTCGATATAACATTCCAATGTCTTAATTCTCATATCTTAATTACAGCGACGCAACGCTAGCTGATTCACAGTTAATTAGCGCAACGATGGAGGAATTGAACAAATTGCGACGGAAATTCGTGTTTAATTCGTAAAATGCAGAGCGGAAAAATACGGAGTTTATATCGAGAGTTCGTTCGTTAAAGGATTTAACATACCGAATGCGTTATTTTTTTATTCAGGGTTTATTTGTTTTTTTCTTCTTCCTTTTATTTCTCGTGTTAGGTCTTTGTTTTTTTTTATTTTACGACAATCTTTTCATCGTTTTTGCCGGCATTACGTCATGCCATTCAAATCCGAACCAGCCGTTCGATTTGTTTTCGTCGGTGTGGAAGTTATGCGAACGTAGGAGAATTCTTCGTACCAAATTTTTTGCGATTTACCCCGTAGCTTCGATTAAAATTGTAGCTTTGTTCGTGTTAATATCCGTTTTTTCATCGAAAATAGCTGCACATTTCCGTCAGTTATGCAATTACCGAAATCGTCGGAAATAGAACTCAGGATTGTGTTGATCACGGGTAGAAATGAAGGAACGAATGTTTAGCAGATTTCAATAGATTTGACCATATCTGACCGTGTAATTAAAATATAACAGCTGGAATAGTATTGTTGGTATATATTACATTACAATAAAATATTTGGTCTAGCTATAACTTTTATACAAAATAAATGCATCTTAACTTTTTATCAATCTAGGTTTCATATTAGGCCTAATTTATATTCCATATGTTTTTTGTATTCTCCTTTATATATGTTCGTATGTGTATTTATAGTACACGTCAAAATGAATAGAGCAAGGATTACTGAAGGGATTCAGTAAACTTCATAAAAAAGTTGTGCCTTGCCTCACTTTTTTACTGATCGTTATTCTTTATTCTATTATTTATCATTTTCAAGGGATATTTAATTTTTCTTTGTAATACATTTTGAAACTTGTTACACTTGCAAATATTTAAACACAACACTCGTACGGCCTCATGGAAAATATACCGCGATCGTTTCGACGAAAATTTTACTTGGAACTTACTCTCTCCCACCCAAACTTTTCAGCTTTCGGTATTTAATATTAAATAGCGCGGCTTTGGAAAAGCTATTGGAATAAATCTCTGCCAAGGTAAAGAAATTTCAACGCAAACTATTTATAAGTAAATCTTCTGCATCTTATCAAAAGATGTGGTAGTGTTTCAGACTCTAAGTATATAATATATTAGTCTCTATATTATAAGCAATATTATAATATATGATTAATATGGTCGACGAGTGATACTGCAGGTATAATTATGATAAACAATTTTAATCTTTAATTCTGTCTTTGATAAATAATGGACCAGAGAAAATGAAATAAATAAAGATTGTCTGTTAATGTAAATATCTTAATAATTGGATATGCAACGATGAGAAAGAGAAGATAAGATTATTGAATTTTTGTATAAGAATTCACGATATAAATTATCTATTATATAATTAACTAAAATACGAAACGTTATTATTAAAGTATAAAAATAAGAAGAAATTTTAAATTATTTCGAAAATAATAAAAATTAGTGAAGAAACTGAATGAACCAATATCCGGTCAATCTAAAACGTTTGTCTTTAATATCCTAAATGTTTATTCTAAATATTTGTTTTTAAATTTCTTATTGTGTTTATAAGAATACAAAACTATCTTGAGCAGTGTTTCCACTTTGAGGGAAAATTTCCCATTTCGAAGAATTTTTGAACTTTTGAGAGAA
>QKQZ01035500.1:0-26602 GCA_003595255.1 Solenopsis fugax
TATATATACTATATATATATATATATATATCTACGTTTATGTCGTAACAGCGTTAAGTGCAGCAGGACATGCTACTATCGAAACGATTCTATCGACGTATCTCTCGCAGAAATAGCACGCAGAACCGTTTCGATGTAAATGGTTTGCATCCTACAAGCGTAAATAGTAAAAACGTAGTACCTAGTTGCCGTCGTCCTCAGCGAATGCGAACGAATGCTGACGCTCTACCGTAACTACACGTACGTTTGTCGCACTCTTCGCCCGATTTTCAAATTCAATTTTACTGAAAGTAGAAATAATACAGAAACAAGTCTGCTGCGCACGGAAAGAACGGTTTTGCTGAAGTATCTAAAAATTCAGCTAAATACAGACCTAAAAATAATTTTGTTGGATTATTAAAATAATTATGAAGAACGCTCTAATATGGCGACCAATGCTGCAAAAAATTTTAACATTCTAACACAATCAGTTTGAACCTAATTATTTTAATGGTCTAACAAAATTATTTTCAGATTTACATCTAGCTTTTTATGTACTTTAACAAAATTGTTCATTCCGCGTATAGCAAAGTAAAAAAAACTACTTTTGATCTGTTTTGCTACAAAGTTGACAAGTGAGAAATATTGAATATATTTAATATAGATTAATTAAATATATTCTCTCTCTCTCTCTCCCTTTCTTTCTTTCTGATATTACTTCCAGTATAGGAAAAACACAAAAGTATTTTTCGTTGTAATAATCTGCGTCATTCCTAGTTATGAAGGGTAAAGTTTGTCTTCATGTACAAAGGAAGAGCGCTCGACAAGTTAATTTGGACTCTTTGATTTACTTTGTTAAGTAGTTTAAGTAACGGGAATATCTTATTTTACTTCCGTCAAAAATGTGTTGCTCGACTACGACTGAGTCAGTACGGTCGAGTGTCCGCTGTTTGTAGCATTACTTGCTACAAACGCCTCTACGTATACCGTGGAGTTTCTCCGAGTAAACTTCACGACGTAACCGACCCCGTTCTTCGTGTTGCAGTTTCGGCACATTGGTTTACATGGCCACGCAAATAGCATCCGGCATGAAGTATCTTGAGGAAATGGACTTCGTGCATCGGGATCTCGCCACAAGGTAAGCGTGCACTGTTACCCATAAGTTGCTTTAAGGGTTTGCTCATTAATGAGCAAGCTGTTGTTTGCCTTTGCCATATTATTGGGTCGCAATCTTGAAGGCGAAATTGAATACGTGCACCGTAGAACCCGTCAATCTTCCTTTCGTCCCCACAAGTTTATATTACGAAAATGAACGTAGAGAAGGAAATGACATACTTAATAAACTAATCAATTCTTTTCTTATGTTGTCACGATGAATGTGAAAGAGATGATTTCTTAACAATTTAACGAAACAATTAAACTTTTGAGATGTGACACATTGACGCTTTTTATACAGTGATTTTTTAAATTAAAGAAAATTGATACCCATATGATGTTATATATATGTCCATTATTAATAGATTGCTAAGTTGTTTACTTTTTAAAAATAAGGTTTTAAAAATATACCTATACAAATATTTTTACACTTACTGTAGCTGCAATATACTATAGCTGCTATATACTTTTTGTTTGAAAATCCTTTAAATTTCAAATTTTGATTTCATTTCCAGAAGATCGTTTTAATTTTTCTGCAGTGATTCACGATGATCGCTAGATGACAATTGTTTCATTCACCAAACAAATAAACAAATGTATACTCTATTCGATCTTTTTGTAAATATACGAAAGCATGCCTCTGGGCATTACGATGGGATTGCTTTATTACGATAGCCAATTGTTTTATCCTCTCGTTCCCCTTCCATATATACGTAACGGATTCCGTGTACCTTTAGACCGTGGCTCTTCCACCCTCCACGCGATTTGGAAACTCTTGAAACCCGACAGCGCCGGCAGCGCGGTACGACAACCAATATCGTGGAGCTATTAAAAGCGGGGGAATGAGATAGGCACGGCCGGAAGGGTTTGGGCTGTGTGCTCGAATTATTAACTCTAATCGTAAACCTTAATTATCATGCCCCGTGGCGCGATCGTTGTCGCGACAGTAGCGAGGGTACAAGAAGCTAGACGAAAGGGGTGAAATTTATTCGTGATTTATAGATTTGGGTTCAGGGTTAAATTCTAACGGCGAATGCGGCAACTGGCGAATAGTTCTACTATTAGGGAGGTGGATACCGTATCTGAGAATTATGCTAATGGCAGAACAAGAACGCGAAGTGAAGAATAATAAGTCCAGAATGATAAATCGACTTTTGTTCATGCCACACGAATCCAGATATCATATACTTTCTTAAAATACACTGATTTCTCATCGTCATTTTGCGTAGACATTTAACATTTTTTGTCATTTTTATCAACTTTTCCGAGTATCTTGAAATGCGCGCACGAAAATATTTTTTCCGAGAGTTTAATCGGCACCGTATATGTGTGCACTGAAAAAAAGTCTGGTTATAACTACCAAATGTATAGTGAAATACTATCAATTAAATATTTTGTCAATATAACCAAAAATAATTTTATTTTACTAAATGTTTAGTAAGTATTATCAAATCTGGTATAAGTTACTAAATATTTAGAAAAGTAAAATTATTTTTTGTTACATTGACCAAATATTTAATACTATTTCACTATACATTTAGTAGTTATAACCAGTCTTTTTTTTTAATGTGGTGTAATCGAAATTACAAGAACTTAATACATAGATTAACGCAATTTCGGAGTGATTCTAAAAATCGTAAAAGAGCGGTGATTGCATTTGAACATCCGAGAGAACGAAAAGAGTCAACCAGCAAGATTTTTACGGTGCCAGAAGTAGAAAAACTTGCCGGCAAATCAAGCAGAGCGCGCAAACGTTGACAACGGGTGTGAAAGTACCCACCGGTGCGCGTAAAATAAAAGCGTCGTGGCAGCTACTAAACCATCCCCTCGTCGCTCCACGAATCACCCCTTTACCGTGGAGCACGATAAACGACGAGGTTTACGCGCAAATCAGCGCGAAACTTGGAACGACTGCCGTTTTCGACATGCTCGCAACGAACCTACCGTGAGCTGCTTAAATGCGAGCTTCTACAAGCTTGCAAACAAAAAGTGATTTCGCGCATCAGCCGCCCGCAGCCATCGTACTTTATTGAAGAAATTTTTATTGAATAAATTATCTCTTATTTAGTGAAAAGTTTATCCTCTAATACTTCAAAGTATTTTTTATTTCCATCAATTGTTTTATAATCTTATATTAAACTTTTATAATTTGTCTTGAGATATATATATATATATATATATATGTATATATACATGTACTGTATAAAAAAATAATACAGCTATATGTGTATTAAACTAAAAAAAAATCAATTTAAAATCTTTTTCCAACTGTACGAGAAAAAAATCATAAACTGAAAAACTAGCGTTTAGTTATGCTCGTACGATATTTCGATAAACTACTCTGTTTGTTTTTGATACGACTGCCATGTGCAGAATATAAAAAATAGAACATACAAACACATATTCATTTAGCCGTATACTCGATACGAACCGATAGAATATTGCATAGTTGTACAGTTAGCAGATATCTCATGGCCAGCGTTAATAAAAAGAATGGAAGTGTTAATTTGATCAAAAAATAATTCTATTGTTTTTCAGTTCAAAATTCGCGATATGGAAATATTTCGGGATATGTTACAGAGTGGGATGAGAAAGAGGCTTCACAGAAATTAAGAGACGAATATTTTTGAATTTTTTTCAGGAATTGTATCGTGTGTCGCGGATGTACGGTTAAAGTATCTGATTTGGGCAGTGGACGAAGCGCATATGCGGCGGATTACTTCCGTGTCGAAGGACGTCCTCCATTACCGATTCGTTGGATGCCATGGGAATCAATGCTAATGGTGAGTGTACAATGAACGTTTACTGTACATTTAAACACTACATATTTTAACTTTGTCTTTCATTCTCTCTCTCTCTCTCAATATTTTTCGCCTTTGGGCATCAGGAGATTTAGCGCTCGTGCGGCATAGCTTTCCACGTGTGCGCTTTTTCCGGAAGCTTTCGATTTAGACGAACGCTTGCGCGTTAGCGGCAATAAAGATCGGCGATGCGAAAGTTTGATAGAATTATAAATAAAAAGAGAGAGAGAGGATAAATCAAATTGGCGCAAACGACTTTCGCTCGTAAACGAGCGAAATAGAAAAAGAGGGGACAAAACGAGGACGCGTCGAGTCGTTTTGATTTCACTCCACGCATGGGTGGGACGCGTCGTTTTGACGAACTATGGCTAACGCATCCACGCGATGAAATTCGGTTTCGCTCGAATGTGTACTTTTTTTCGTTGTTTTCCACGTCCGGAAGTAAAACTCCCTATCCGCCATTACGTATCGCGCATTGCATAAGTCGAGAGTATTTTTTTTCACTATCCATCGTAAATCATGTACATATCACAGTTAGATACCGTAATGAAGAAGTATCTCTTATAGATTTATTGATACGATAAAAGCGTTGCGTGAAATATCGGAAAGATGCATTCCGAGCCATGAATCATCAAAGATCTGTGTATTATAAAATGAACCGTAAAATGCATTTTGCTTTGTTGCCAATGAGATTACATATGATACATTTACCGATATCTCCATCTTTTAAACGAATTCGCCAATTATGCCATTTAATTGGTATTGATACCGCGCGCCAGGCCATGTGCGATAAAATTGATTTAGAACTGCAATTGATTATTCTTCTTGTTAATCTGTCCTTGCCGTTACGCAAAATGAATCTCATTAGAGATTTCCATTCAACCCTTGGGAAATAAAGAAGTTTCAAAGTCTGTTATTTATTAACGGGTTAAGAAAAATTCCCGTAATAAAGCTTAATTCCCGTTATTTCCGAGTGAAAATTAAATTTTACATTTCATTTAATATATCTTGCCTTTAATTTCTCGATTGTTGCTGCCAATATCGAATTGTCGATCCGCGAAACCGCTTGACATCAGGCCGATAGAGCCGTCTGCGGTCATGTTGGTATTAGCGAATTGAGCTTGCCCCATCGCAGCGCACGATACGCGTCATTGAGCTATAAAAGTGTCGGAGAAAATATGCGATACGCGTTTGAAAATTCATTTTCGATGTTGAGCGGCTTTTTCGGCTTAACCGCTTGACAATCCAAACACAATCGTTCCGCTTCGCGAGCTACGCGTTGAACATGTAGGTGTTTCCGCTTCGTAACAACGTGGACGACGATGGAAGATACTCGCGTTTACTTTTCGTGAAAATTCGGAAAAATATGTGCTGACTGCGAACCGGCGGAAGGAGCGATCTTTTTTCGCCGGCGCTTAAAAGCGTGCTGTGTCAGTGGAGTAGTCGCGCTATAGTCAGACATCGCGTTATAGTCAAACACCGCGCTGTAGTCAGATATCGCGGCGACCGGATAATAATAGTATATTTAATAATAGCTTGATCAAAAATGTGGCTGGCAAAATTTGGTAGCATAAAGTATGCGATATCAATAATCTAAGAAACATTAACTTAATAATTTAAAGATAGGACGACTTGAAGACTTAAAGATTTAGCAACTTAAATGCGGGACTTTAATTACTGAAAAATTCAAGAGGCTGAATAGGTCAATATTGAATCATTTAAGCATACAAAAATCTAAAAATATAAACTTTATAAACCTGACAGTTTAATGACGCAAAATTCCAGAAATACATAGGTATATCTCTGTGAAAGATTTTTTATCTTTGCACAATTGTGCAAAAATAAAAAAAGATGTGATAAAAACCTTCTAAAATCTTTAAAAATTATCAAATTATCATTATCCTTTCATACATTTAATATACGCTATTGTTTATGATTGAATATCTTTTCATCTGAGCAATCAATTATGTATCAAAGATATTAATTAAATTTTAATATCTATTCCCTATGCATAGATATTATACACTATTCTTTGGCGTCATTTGCGGAAATAGTATATTTATTGTATGTGTGTAATGGCAAATTAATATCAAAATGGTGATTCGGCGAAACAGAAATGAGGGAAATATAGTATTGAATAGCTAGTTGGTGTCGTCATTTCAAACTGACTGCGCCATTAATGTTTCATTATTGCCCATCATTTATCCAACCTCCGCCATTGTGCCGCGCTAATGAAACGATCCTGCGCGAAGCCATACCGTTTCAAAAATTATCCGGGATTAGCGTCGATTTAATGGTTTCATATCGATCTTGCGATCGTGGAGATCATTCATGAGAGGGATCATTCGGCGATCGCGCATCATAGAATTTGTTGAATCATGCGACCATGTTTAATATACTGTTATCCAGAATATTACGGGAGTAATAAATAAAATATAACATTTTTTTACATAAAGCAACATTAATTTATATTATACTCAGGGAATAATTTTTCATTTCTTTTGTCGCATCAAATGACGAACGTTATACACTACGAAAAAAATTTAGTGCAAAAGCTTCAGTTGTGAAGCATTTTTTAATTAAATATTTTATTGTTATTGCTTGTTTATTTTTTCCGAATAGATCGTTATTTATTTCATGCGCGTTATTTAGCTTCACCAATTTGAATTACGAATAATGATACGCACGTAATTTTGTATCGTGCACTTCATAAATAATTGAATCATGTCTTAAGATCTTCCTGAACATGCGCAAACTACAAACTCTGCACGCATATGCAATCTTCCCAGCGTACTACCGGCAGCGGAGATTATGTAATTTAAGTACCTAAGTCGAGGTAATTTCACATCAAGTATACAATCGTTTATCGTAAATCGATTCAAAATTACGACGTTATTGCAACGAGACTTTTCAATTATTTCTCTTTTTTATTAATATTCTACTTTTATATGTCATTCTGTCCATTATGACTTTCTTTAAATAATTTCGCAAGTTATTTGAAACGTCTGTTTTCGTGAACTTATTTTAAATTTTGTAGATAGTTAATATTTAATTACTGACATCTTTCTCTATAATTAATATATACATTTATTTTCCATACTTTTCCTCAGAAAACGTTATGATTGTATAATTGTAGCAGTGATATTAATTAAAACTTGTAACTGCTAAAGCTTTTATATAGTCCGTCGTTGATATTTTATCATATAATTATTTTGCTTGACGGCTCATACACATGCCAATGGGAGCGGAAGGTACATCCAACCATCAATGTGAGGAAAAGAGTAAAATCGTGTAACTGCTTTATGGCGTTCCGTGAAGCTTGGGCTTAACTAAGTTACTCGGTTGAACTTTGGGAAACTCGAAGGCGCATACAGTTTCCATAAATTACTCCTTCACGCTCAAACATTAGGTTTCCGCGTCGAGCAAGTCGCGCTTTTAATTATTTTTGCGGCTTACCAAAAACGGATATTACTTAACTTAAATGTGTGTATCAAAAAGGGGAATTTGTTTTTATAAATCGCATAAGAAATCTTTACACAAATGCACGCGATGTTTAAAAATTACTATTAAATAATTCAATTCAATATACATTTTGCAACGTATTGTACCGTGGAATAAACTTATCCAATTATATCAGAACGCTCAACAAATTCCGAGTGCTCTTAAGCTGCAAATAGTAAAAGCTGCCGGAGCTAACGAATTACGTCTGTAACAAACAAACTTTCGTAAAATTTTCTTGGATGTATTTACATTATACAGGGAAGGCACACGTGCAAGGGCGACGTCTGGGCGTTTGCCGTTACGCTGTGGGAAATTCTGACGTTTGCGCGGGAGCAGCCCTTCGAGGAGTTTCCGGATCATCGAATAGTGGAGAACGCGACTTACTTTTATCAAGAAGATGAGCGGAGGGTAAGTACGCGGAGTAATTCTTCGACTTCTTTCCCTCATTGTGTCCGACGTACTTAATGTAATGAGCGCACTGAGTACTTGATTTCGCGTTGAGTGCCTCGCGAAGCTTTCAGGGCTTTGAACGTTGCTATTTATTCCGTCTTTCAGACTTCTGATTACCTTACTCCGTAAATTCTTGCTGCCTTTTTTCATCTTTTTTTTTATCTGCGTAGCTTCTTTCAGGATAGTCTGGACGTATCTTATTTTTCCGAGACTAACCGTAGGACAATTAACGTCGTTGAAAAAGCGGGTTTTAAATAAACGCGCACGGTGTCGAACGTGTAATTACAAAAGTGGGTCGCGAGTGTATTTCCATGAAAATGGCAGAACCATTTGCTTAGTAATTCATATAATGTAATAAATATCGCGTCGCACTCGAGCCCGTCGCGTTCATTTTCCCAACGTCGAGAGTACTTCAAACTAAAACACGCGCACCGTAAGAATTGTTATTCTACTCTCTCAGTTTTGTAAACCATTAATATTTACGAACGATTAATTGCGTAACAAATATTGCGATTAACTACGAGCGCGAAATATTGTTATTATGTCTGTGTCATTTATTTCTGTGATCGCGTTGAATTGTAATGAGATTAGTCGCGAGCAATCTGCTTTTTTATTTTAGTATAACGTGAAAATACGTCAACGTATTTATTATGTATATTTCATACAAAATGTTTCAATTCGTGATATGCATATAATTGATGACGTTAGAATCGACTTGCGCTTATTTTTATACAGATGATACTGCCGCTGCCAAAAAACTGTCCTAAAGAGATCTACGACCTGATGCGCGAGTGTTGGCAGAGGAACGACGTCGACCGACCAAACTTTCGCGAGATCCATCTGTTCTTGCAACGAAAAAATCTCGGTTACAAACCCGGTGAGTCGAACGATACTTGATATAGAGAACTGGAAGGCTGGAACCTCATCCGGCTTTCTATGATCGGCGAGTTAAACGGCAATTGGTGGAACTGCCCTTCATCGACCAAGTTAGACCAAGTCAGACCAAGTTAGTACCTAGGGTGACGATCCATAAATCGGCTATAACGAACGTAAATTGTTTGTGATGTCGTCCACCGTGTCGATGATAACCATCGTATGATGACACTTACTTTTCGTAGGAGTCTACGAACTGATCGCGCCCAGAACTTTTCACGGTTCACGACATTGAGATCACAGTTCTTTTTTTTTTTTGCCGACGCCATACATCGCTGTGAATAGCGCTGTGAATTTAATCGATAACCGCACATTACTGTCGCCGTAGCGTTCGTGTGCAAACTACGTGGACATTGTCCACACAAAATTTGTTTCCTTAACGATTCCTTTGCACGAATCAAAACTGTTATCGCCGCGAATGGATCGACATCTATCTCGATACTACCAAGATGCGCATCTAATCTAATGACGCGCAATGCTTGACAATATAGCAATAGAATGTTAATTTTTTTTATACGCATACTATTTTTTAATCTGCCAAATATTAATTTTTATATATATTTGATTGACATATCACTGGAAATTTGTGATCATTATGAACGCTTAGTTAACGTGATAAGTACTCGATCTTCCGGCTCGTTCTCGTGCAACTTCTTTTCGTTTCTCTTCTCTTTCTTCGCGCGCTATTCTTATATCAATCGTCTACGGAAGTTAGACATTGACCAAAACGGATAGCCCCGCGGTAATGATACCGGGCATCCACGACACCGTATCCACGCTTGAGCAATCGAAATGGATAGATTATGATTTTGATCCGTGGCATTCGATACGAAATGGAACGTCACTAGTGCTGGCAATACGAGGGGAGCACGTTCGATAAATCGCACATACGCTGTTCCGAAATTGATACTGTCAGCAAACAAGCTTATGATATTCCCGCCGTAACGGCACTCGTGTCACGTTCGGGATATACGTGGATCGGACTCGAAAATCGCACGTTGTACATAACATTTCTGCCGACGAATAACGTAGTCATTTTCTAAACTCCAATCCTTGAAATGAAAAAAAAAATGGACCTTTATAAGATCGAAGTCCGCCGACTTTCATCGTGGGATTACGTTAACCGTTTTCGGGCCTTTTATATGTCGGTTTCATAAACGTGTTTGTGAAAGAAACTTGTTTTCTCAAAAATATAGATCTATAATATATATATATATATATATATATACACGTATACATATACCGTTTTTAAGACAATTACGCGAGTTGTTGTTTTTAGGAAAGCAAAATCTATTATGAGCGTATACGACCGAGTCGATTATAATATTAATCAATGTATTTCCGATGAAGTTTAACGAAACTATTTGTACTCTTTGCTCTTCGTTTTATTTTCCAAGCTATCGTTCGAGAAGACAAATGTAAAGACAGGCTAATTATCGTTCATCCAACCGTTTAATTGCACCGACCAATATCCTTCCCTCCAATTCACTCGAACGACGATTTCTCGTTAACTTTTTAATTGAACACTCGCCACAGTGGAGCGCAGAAAGAATTATATACGAACGTCGCTTCAAGGAGCTTATCAATGCACAAAAAAATTATGAAATGGGTTAAGAGGAACATTTTGTAAAATTAATCATTGCGCCCGTACAAGAAGCATTTGTCGAAGAGTACGGGAAAAGGAGTAGTAATCTTAAGTCGCGTTAAGTTTGCGTTAAGTTCTCTTAAACTACTCTTAAGCTTAAGATGCGCTTAGCCGAAGTGCATAAATGTTTGACAATACCATTAGAGGTTGCAGTATAAATTCATATAAAGTGTGTAAAGAATGTTGAAGGATTAACCGACATGTAAATTATTAGATCATTCTAAGACCGGCATTCTATTGGCGGTCGTATCGTATAATCGTTTTAGGGTCGTTAACTCTATCGATACATACAAAACTTCTCTCGTGCCCCGTTGCTCAGCTTTGGCAAAAGCCGTAAGTTGGATGTATGCCGTGATTTTAGGGGAAAAAAGAGCACATGTGACCTGACGTTAAGTTTATAATGTGGAATAGAGATAGGCGATTTACCTGGCAAATGTTTTTCCTTCATTTCATACCTATAAAAATCTGATTAGCTTTCTGAACAGTGTCTATAGACCATTAACTAAACGTTTAGTGTAATAAACTTAATTAAGCTTAACTTATTTATTAAGCTTTCTTTTAACGATTAAATTTCTGAGATTATTATTTGTTCTCTGAATTTTTCTGTCTCTCTACTCGAATCGACACACACATATATTCCAGCAGTAAAATACATTTCCAGGTAAATGGCTATCGTTAGTATGAAATACTGAAAGACTATACTTGTTAGAATGGTTCTGTACGTGTAGCGAAAGGAAAACAATAGTTGTGCGAAACACGACAGAGATATTCCGTGACGTTCAAAAATTTGTACGTCGCGTAAATCCCGATATGTTGTTCTAGGTACCTAGCCTTGTGCAGGCTCAAGAGACTCATGCTCGTGATCTGTAAGATAATTAAGAATAGAACATATTATATATATAAGCGATGAATGTGTACGATTAAACAATTATAGAAAAGGATTTTCATTTCTTTTTACAGCATATTCTTCGCGGAATTTATTTCATATCAGAAACGAAATAAGTTAAAAAGATTATATTTAATCTCAGATAAATAAGATTGATGTAAATATCTCTTTCTTAATTTTTTAAATCTTTATATCTTTAATCTTTATATTTTCTAATAATAATATTATCTGTTTCTCTTATTTGTCTTCTTTCTTATTATTATGTAAATATTATCCCGATTAATAAGTAAAAATTTAGTATTTGGATCAAAATTTAAGTTTCTTTAAATCAATAATAAATAAACGCTGAAACAAGAACGTTTTACTAAATTTCTATTATCGCTTAAATTATTGTGAAAATGAGAAATCTAATATTGACATGACGTTGATGATTTAATATATAAAGTTAAAAAATATCTTAAGGACTACTGCCACTGCGTTAGAGAAACGAATGTATCAAGTGATAACCATCGCGACCTTTTAATTCGAGGTCCCGCGATCAATACTTCATGAATTATCTTAATTCTTTACATACCCATGTTCAAACTTTCAAATGTATGTAAATGGTACGATCGCCAGAAAATCCGTACGTTCGATCCTGCAGGACTCACGAATGTATCTTTTACAGAGCCGATGTATATATCACTTGGGAGAATATATAATGTAGCGATAATTTTAGACTGACGCTTCCTGCACGATCGAACGTGACTCAAACTACGTTATACATATCTCTTCCTACAAAAAGAAATGTATTAAAATTAGAATTTTCGCATATAGCTTTTTGTATCGGTTGCTTTAATTTATTCGAAGGGGAGATTCCATAAAATACGCGGTTCATAGCGTTAATATTTAACAAAAATATAGTAACTTATTTTATATATAAAAGACATGTTTTAAATATTGACATATCTTTCAAATGACAGACCTTTCACAATTATCGGAAATTCGACATATCGTATACATATCGTCGTCTCTATTTACTTCGAAAGATGAGTGATTTTAATAAGTCAATTCACAACGGCAGTTCTTTCTGTAGGAAGTGTTCTCCTTAACGTTCAGAGAAAACCGTAAGTGTGAAAATTATTGTAGATTATTACGTAATCTCGAATCAACTCCGCCGACTATTTATTCTCAACATAGCGATAATCTATTAAGCGGACGGAAGAGAATACTTTGTACAATTTTTTAATAATGAAAACCCCCTAGCTGTTGTAAATGCATCGATCTTGCATTATACGTTTTTTCCAATGAGCGCATCGGCGAGATGGTTGAAAATGGATCAAACCGCGAAATCAATATTCCTCCCACTGCAGAAGCCTCTTAAATCACGCACAGTGATATTTACAAACTGATATACAGCGTAATTATTAAGATACGTTAAATAGTACGAAGGTTAAGGGAGATTTATATAGCAAGGAGGGAAAAACGTTTGCAAAATTTATATAATGAGATTTTGTACTGTCTCGAAACTCCGACGAAACGTCGCTTAATCGCCTAATACGTAACACAATTCAATACATCGACCAATATGTCGAGGAAGACAATATCGCGAAATGTGCTTCGGCAGTGGTACGAAATACGATTCAATGAGAAAAGAACTTTACCATTTCTCTGGCGAACGAAAAAGATTTACACAATTTATTCGGGCATCGCTCGAGCGTATCCACGTTCGCTGGAGTCTGATTTTCGTTGAACAACGCGTTCTCTCTTTTACTAGCTCAAACGAGCTCTATTTTTCATGCGTACGCAGCCAATGGCAGCGGGCCCGATCGCGCACTCGCCTCTCGCCGTTAGACGCAAACAAAAGTCGAAACTCGGACGCTCCGAGTACACGCGGATTCCGCGCGTTTGCCGATGGAATTTAATATCTGCTGCCTTCGTTACGAAACATACGGCCGTGCTTTTTTTTTCACCCTTTTCCCCAACTCGTTCGCCTCATCCCTCACTATTCATTCTTCGCGTTCGTTTCTCAATGCGATCGAGGAGGCATCAGCCGAGAGAGAGACACGATCTTTGCTTAAAATACACGATAGAATCGAACGAGGTGGAACAGCACTACAAATCGAATTAAATTCCTGCATCGCGTATACATCGTTGTTATTCGGATGCATCGCATGCCAATTTGAAATTCTTTGATCTCAGGTAACCACACTGACATACTCGCGCGAGTAAAATGCGTGCGAGAAAAATTTGATAACTGTAGTTCTTAGCTAAAAAAATTTTCTATAAAAATTTTATGAATAAACGAAAATCTACGGCACGTCTGTGCGTAAAATTTTATACGGAACAGTAATCCATGAATTTAATGTTTCTCCAGTTTCTACGATTTTATTTTCCAAATAGTCTGCGTGAACTCGCGCATCTCTAATTTCTCAAAATCTCAAATTATTTGAAATATTGTACGATATGAAGCGAGTTTTTGCTTTCGTGTGGAGAATTCGTCATATAATTCCAATTCATAGTAGTCGTTTATCATGTTACCGTTGTCTGTCGAATAATTTAAGTAAAGAACATTCTCTCTCTCTCCCCCTCTCTCTTTCATTAACTCTCTCTCTCTCTCTCTCTCTCATCCCCCTCCTACGACAGTCTTTAGACAAATAAATATCGTCGTTCCAGGCTGCTAGACATGCACGGCGAAACGGCACACGCCAATCTCTGCGTGCAAATATAAACGACGAAATGGGTTGTAAATAAGCAGACTGCGCACAGCGGCTAGTATAGGGCCAGTTATCTATTGTTATCGGCGGACATATTGACTATTGTACGCGATCAGACATACCTTCCTGGCTGTCCCTCTCTTCCCTTGCGACCCTGTATAAATGTCACGCAACTGTATTTAATACGTTTGTACATAGCAATTCGTTTTCAATAAATATTCAACGCTTTGATTTCTGCCCGGCTTGTAGATTCTTTTGCACACGCCACAACCCGATTTTCACGCTGCTGCTCAAAACGGGATCGTGAAGGTAAGTACATTAGTCATAATGTATTTCCCCTTTCGAGAGGCTTTAAGTTACCTTGTCAGAGATACGCGCGATAATATCGCGTAGGAGAGCTACTACCTTCTGTAACACGAGCGTGATAAATACATCTATGCGCAAACGACACGTGCTTAAACGATATAATTTCGCACGTGTTTTAACTTTTTATCCTTTTAAAATTATTTTCACTCTGCTGGAAATGTAATTACATAAATTAGGTGAAATCCACCGAGCGAGTAATATTCTCGGAAATATTTCCAAAATACGTCACTGCGCTGTAAAGTATATCTGTAGACGTAACCTTTCCATTATCTCGAGGCATTCGCTCTTACTTCCTCTTATTTCTTTTCCCTTTCCCCTTTCCCGCCCTTAATTTAAACGGGTAGCATGCTCAAGTTTCTCGATTCGTCGGGACATTCTTTCTTTTTCCCCCCCTCCGTGAAAACATCCTTTAATTAAGTCTCTCCGATTCATTACCGTCGCACTGACGTAGGTAGATAGGTAGGCGACGTATCTGTCGTTTCGTTGAATTCTGTTGCGTAGATTCTCTTCAGCAGCAACGTCGCGAAATTACGGTTCGGTACGTAAATGCCGCGATCGCTCGTCATTTGCGGTTCTCTCAGAATTAAAATAACACTTTCTTTCTTTCGACAAATCACTTTATTTCGGGACGTAAATTGTGTCCAATAAATTGCCCGCGCCACGCGTATTGTCGAAATTTCGTGAAAAATATCCGTACTCGCTTCAAACAACTTTAAATCAATCAAACCGATTCAACGAACTCTATTGGATCAACGTCAATGGCACAATATCACGTTTCTTTCAGACTGCGTCGGTCGCTATATCGATGGGGATATACGATAAATCATTACATTCTCTCGTGCCGCCGTCCTGCCATCGTAAACTTTTTGCTGAGCGGTTAATGAAAACGAATTGCGTTCGAGCCATCGACATGGCGATTCCTTGCGGCGACACGCACCGAGCGACACCGCCGACAAAGAGAGCCACGACACAGTGCGTGTGTAATTGGACTCCGTCCATGTAGTTATTTCTACGAATAGTCCTTATCGAGATAGCATCACGATGGATTTGCACGATGTGGCTGGGTATCTGATAAGAACTCGCGGAGCGAGCGAGGTAAGCACTCCGATACCTGTGTATCGCGTGTGCCTTGCGACCCTACGGCCATTGAAAGTTAAGGGAGGGCGGGCGAGATGTGAGAAAGCTCACGCTGAGATCACATCACACTGGCGTTAACCCGATGCGAAACGCGTTTCGCCCGCACCTTCGAAATTTTCCTGTGTCCAATCAGATTATGTACGACAGAACGCTCGCTTTCCCCCAAGCAAGCAATTCGACCACTTTGATACTCGCAAAGCGAAGGAGCGTTAATAATTTTAATGTGGTATAAAAGACTGTTTGAGCTTTAAAATTTTCTGATATTATCGTTATTATTACGTGTTAACTCTTTATTTCGTAGACGTCTGGGATATTCCTAGTAAATCTCGAATGATACAGTTGACAAGGTATAATTACGTCAAACACAATTAAAAGGCGCGTCAAAGGGACAGAATATTCTTATGGGAATTCGGATTCCCTTGTTCGAAACTCAATTTCTTCTGTCGTCTCGCTTCAATAATATCTGCATTTTCTCATCTATAAAATATATATATGTTGTCAACGAAATAAATATTTAAATATTAATAAAAAATAAATTGACAACTTTTTCCTACGGTAGTCTTACTAGTAGAGTTGAAAAGTGTAATATCAAATGTATCTGACAAGGAACATTAGGCAACCCGGAAAATTAAAAAAAAATCTGAAACTTTGTGTACAAATAGAGGAGTTCATCCATAACATAAAAATATTTTTTATTCGTGCCCAATTTCAGTTTTAATAATTAATAATAAAAAAAATTTTTTTTCAAATTATTGTTATAAAGTACTCTTCGAACTATTCAACTTTCATTCAAAACATTTTTTTCTATCTCTTATAGTTTCGACGATATTCGCTTGGAAAGAAAAATACCGATTTTTTTCAAAAGGATATTCTACCCCCTAAAACTGAAATTGGGCACGAACAAAAAATATTTTTGTATTATGGATGAACTCCTCCATTTGTACACAAAGTTTCAGATTTTTTTGAATTTCCTAATGTTTTGAGTTGCCTAATGTTCCTTATGAGATATTTTCAAAATATATTCTATCAATGATATCCTTTATATAGAAAAGTTTATTAGATATGAAACGGAAATATCCTCTCCATAAATAGCCACAGAAATCATTTTTAATCGCAATTCTTTATTGTTTCGCGGAAATATTATAGAGACGGAAAGAACGGTGTTGATGAAGTATGTAAAAATTTAATTGAATGCAGCTCTGCAGCATCAAAATAACTATGTAAAAGCTCAAGTTGCTAAAATGTCAAAACTAATCTTTTATTGACCTCTTTAACTAAAAAATTATGTATATTTGAAAACTGCAAGCGGTCGTTTAAAAAAAAGCAGGATATGGCATGTCAATACTAAATCAATTTGTATAAGCGGCAAATACCAAGATATATATTGATCGAGTGGTTACAGCTCGATCGACAATAAATTGGTCCACTTTCTATTTTTAGTTAAAAAGAGCATATCGTTCCTGTTTTTTTTTCCCCCTGTCAGATTCAACTGTCTATTAGAGATATTTCTATGAATCGTTCTCTATGATTAGTCGGAAAAAAACGCAAAAGGATGCAATCGATATTAATCTGTCGTGAAGCATTTCACCCGTAGCTTTACGAATCTCTCGTTGTCCTACGGGATTATGAACAGTGGGATACTACATTCTCCCGACAATGTACGATAACAACCCGGAAACTCGGCCCCAAGGTAGCGACGAGGGAATGAAGGATTGCTCTGCTCCAGCCGAGTCCAGCATAATCAATACACAGCTATAGATTTCCTCCTTCCATGGAGGATGGAGAATATACCTGTACGTAATTGTACATCCTTGAATCCAATTAAACATAATCAGGGAAATTAGATGCAGATTATCGCATATCCTAGAATATCCTATTTAAATACGCTATTTCGGTACTATTAATTACAAAGAATCTGCTTTGCGTATCGTCACGTTATTCTTCGAATAATGTAACCTTTTAATCGTTTAATAGTTTGAGTTTTATTGTTACAATTAATAACTCGTAAATATATAGAGATAAGACAAAGCCTATTTACTTTTCAGAATTTAATTAAATTTTTATAAATTTTAGCAAAACCATTCTTTCCGAAACGATAAAGAATTACAATCATAAATTATTCCTCAGGTATACACGATACTACTCGTTTATTTAAAAAAAATCTTGTAACGCTTATTTATGTATACATTTGCCTATTATTTTCGGATTGAGAACATGAGATAATACATGAATTGTTGAAATAATTGGTTCTAATGACAACACCATGATAATCCATCATTTGTTAATAATTAATTTGAAATTCTAGGAATAGTATGTATATACAAAATAGAATAATATAATAGAACATATACCTATCTATACAGAAATATCTTTACAAAAATATCTATACGGAATATATACATCCCCATATATTCTGTTCAAATTACTTACTCCAACAATATATTTGTGCATCGCTCTACGCTGACACTTCGACAATAGTAAGCAAATTGAAGCATTTCCTATAAAATCCATTTTTTTTTTAAATTTGATTTATAGTGCCAAATTACTCTCTATCAATAACGTTACATCGAGAACAATTTTGTTCCTGCAAGAATAAAATAGGAAATAGTAAATATAAATAGCAAATATAACATTTTTTGCAAGAATCCCAAATAAGTCCAGAGGTTTTTTATTTATATATATTTTTGGATCCTCAAAATATTAAGGCCTAAATCTTTTTTGTTAGTATATCTATTAAATATAAAATTCTCGCAAGAATCAAATTAATCCTGATATTTTTTTTTCTTCTAAATAAATCCTCAAAATATTGATTAAAGTCTATAATTTTGTTCTTATACCTATTAAATGTCCGGAAAAAATTATCATATTTATACAATAAACGGTTTAAAAATAAAAAGTTTTTTGTTTCCTAAAAATTTAACTTTTATAGGAAACCCTTCAATTACAGTTAGTCGGCAAAAATTTAGTGTAAATTTATCGTAGAAAATGTTAAATATTTCATGGGACGATAAAAAGACCGACCTAATATTTTTATACGGCATCCGGCATATAATAAGCATACACAAGAGATCATTACATGGCAGAATTCGAGCAAGTAACACTGTGTGTTGTCGCATTATTCTTTACGATCGCTGTAAATAGCACAAAACATCAAACGCAATTATTACTTATGAATATTTAACGATTGCTAATCCATATAATTAATTATATATCCGCGATTAGTAATAATAATTAATTTCGTAATCGTTATCGCGACGATAACTATCAAAGCGTAACTTATTCATTAGACTACGGGATGAATTTGAATTTAATTATGATATCTCATTTTATTACGCTTTAAATATTTTGCTGACTCGAACGTAACTGAATTTTCGGATCGCGAGCACGGGGGTAATATACGAATCACTGGATCGCGAGATTCAAGTACTCGCGAAAAAGCGTGATGCCAGACATTTATTAATAATACGTGTATTTCGCGGGGTCTACGCTCGAAACGTTGCACAATATCGAGTTTCGATTGTACATTTTTGGACGGATCATCGTATTTATCTCAATTAACTCGACAATGGTTAATGGTATTGTGCCGCGGGATAAAATGCCACGAGATTTTCGAGCTCTCTTACATTATTTTTACATTGGTGTAAATTTAACATATGAATCAATTGTATGAAACGTTAAGTAACAATCGCGTGTTGGCCCGCACGTTTTTTGTATTCACACATCTCACTATATAAGCTCGTCGCATTATCTTTGCGCACTCAAGCAGCTTCGTCTGTGTCGTGCTAATATCTCTCGGAAATACCATTACACCCTGCAAATAATATTCATTTCGCATATTTAATTAACTTTACTAATAAGAATTTCTAAAAGTGTTAAAACAGTGACTGCTTATGGAAAGTAGGTTATTATCTTGTGCGGTTCATTCATCTCGCATTACATTTTGCACTAACTTAAAATTAGATATAATTCGCTATATATATAAAATTTGTATGTATATGTGTGTGTGTTCACGCGCGTGCAAAAAAGAGAGCAATAGACTCAAGGATTTTTTTATCATGCATATGTTATTCTTGCATGGATAAAAGAAGAACAGAAAATACTTTACTATTACAATATATAAAATGTTTTAATAATTTATACTTAAAAAGAATTTAAAAAATTATTTTATTTTATAAAAGATTATTAATGATTATATTTTTGTTCAATTCTTATAAAGCATCAATTTTATTTTAATTTTTTTAAATTGAATAATATAACTCATCCATATTTATTTATATTACTCGAAACAAATATATTATCCACCCCTTTCCCACTTTCCCAGGAAATACAATCGTTCTCTACAATTATTATAATTCGCAATTGTCAATTCAAGCGATTTGTTAACTCCCGCGATTAATAATTCGTACGTATATTGAGACTATTTATTGAAACAGATATTTCGCACGATTTATCCATTTTTGATCGGAATTCAAAGCAATAGATGATACAAATTATTAACTGTTTTCTGTTACAATTTTTACAAGTGATAATTGTGTGGGAGATAGGGTTGATTTTTTTTGTAAAATATCTTACATTATTCAATATTTCATAAGAAAAATATAAAGTAGATTTTCTTAAAGATAACATAACAGATGCAAACGATTAAAATAACCAATTCTCATTTATATTAAATGGCTAATAATTATTGGCAAACACGATAAAATGTATTCATGCGCGAAGATAGATTGGCTATCTAAATTGTTACGTTTCCGTGATACTAGTTATTCTCCTATTATCCGCGTCTCGTTATCGTTGCCAGCGAACGAATCTCTCGTTATAAATGGGAATTGTTATTCATGCTGAAAACGGCATTCATACAAATGGGAAAAACTGCGTCAAATTTGTCGATCCTCGTCGCGGTATTCGAATGCTGCGTATTTTTGAGCATTATACGAGCGTTTAAAATGCGTAACAATGATATTGTCGATTCATTATTAAATTTCTCTTATTTCCGAATATACAGTCTGGTAAATATAATTGTTTGACATTTCCCCCTTTTCCTTTTTAAAATTTTCATACATTATTATATTGCTATGAAAAATAGAAAGAGTAGCTTGTACATTAGTACTTTTTACTAAATTATCCGCACACATCCAGTAAAAAATATCGATCAATTTTAATCAAATACACTGTAAAATTTATACTTACTTATATGCATTTACTTGTACATACGTTTTGCTTCATAATTTGTAAATTTTTATATATTATTCTATTACTGTTTATCATGATAAAAGAAGTAACTAGTATATCATTAATTTTTATCAAATTATCGACTGACATCAGTATAAAAGATTGATTAATTTAATTTAATATTTACCCGTGTATTCTCCGAGATATTCATGTAATATAATATACTTTATTCTTAAAATATATGCTCCAATATTGCATCAAGCATAAAGGAATTAAATTCTAGAGTCATATTATTAAACTCGACAAAAATGTTCAGATAATTGAATTACTTTAACATGTCTTACGGACGTACAATATGGGAATAACTGTCTCAGAAAAATATTGCATTATTCGAATAAGCTTAGAGGCAAGTAATAAGAAAAGTAAAAATAAGTAAAATAAGTAACTTCGTTCTCAATGTATGTCGCACAGACTAAAAAAAAGGTTGCGGTTAATAGGTACTGATATTTCTAAAAGTTCCTCGTGCTTTTCAAAATTCTTTTTCTAGAAGGTTATCTACCTGGACCATATTTACTACCAAACTCATACAATTGCACGGACGGATGCTACTGCTACATTGTACCGAAAGATAATCGATCGTTTATAGCGGCTGTAAATTTCCGCGCGTGTATCGTAGGAAATATCGCTCATGGCAATAACCAATTCGTTGTAACGCTGGAAAATTTCATTTCCACCCGTCGCCAGAAGCGAGAGCACGGAAGGTCGCGCCGTTAAATATATTGCTATAATATACAATCGACCAGAAATGCGCGCGAAAGTCATTGGTAAAACGCGGGCTAGATTTAGCTAATCTCCGCCAAGTAAGTGACAGGCGAAGTCGCATGGTGCCGTAGAGTGTCCGCGTTGTTTACAATTTATCTCGACGTGGTCAAATAACGGCATGCCGAAATTTCCCGGCAAACGCGTTTTCGCGTACTACGTTCCTGCATATCGAATATTCGTTGTTTGAAGAGATTCTAAAATGCTATTTGCTCAATCTCTACGAATGACGAAATATTTGACGCGCTCCTATTGAAAGAGAAACGTAACGCATCCGCCTAAATATTTCAACGCAAACATTCGGTTTTTACAATTTTCTGTGTGTCCAAATGCACGGCGAAAAATCGAAGGGACGGAACGCTGCCTGTACCACACATTTCTCTTCGTTGTTCAATGGAAATAAAAAATTCGCAAAAGGGAGAAGCAAAAAAGAGAAGATTGCGCAATGATATATTTAGAATATATACCCTTGATAATAGATTATATTAAACACATCTCCCAATAATAATCTACAATAACTCTAGCTTCTTGGCGCAGACCAACTGCACCCGAGGGTTTTATTATATATCAAAGAATATAGAATAAAGAGGGAGAGGGGGGAGAGAATTTCGTGAAGTACCAGACGCGCGTTCACATTAATTTTCTTAATTTGAAAGTAACAACGGCGGCTAGTGCCGTTTGCACCTGCTGCTTCCGCGTAATATAGAGAAAAAGAGGTGCGTATGGAGTATATATATGTATTATGTATTTTATTTAGCTTTTGTAAATACGCAAGACATACTACACTGAACAAAGAAGAGAGACATACAGTATAACTGAAAATTACGTTAGCTACATTATTGCGTTGTTGTTAGTCATTGCGTCTTTGTATTTTGTACGCATCCTGTGGAATATCTGTTAAAGTTCCCGACATTGTTAGAGAGCAATCGAATCTATCTTAACCGTGACGCTTCGTCCTGCGAAAAAAAGCACGAGCGGAATTATTGGATGTTTGCTCGTCGGAGAAGTAGCTTAACGGATGAGAACGTGAGCAGACTTTCGATGCCGCAGAAATAAACGGAAGACACGGAAGTTCTCATTCCGCCTGCTATCCACTCGGCTATATTTCCCAAACTTTAAAAAGCTGCGGAATTGTCACGAGAATGATCAACGGATCGAATATCGCGTTTCTTCGTGCTGGTAAATCTTATTCGCGCAACCAATCGACTTTCACGGTATAAAAGAATCCCTTTTCTATCAGGCACTGAAGTATTCTATAGAACATGTCAATGTATACAAGAAAACTTTGAAAAATTGTATTATAGGTACGTAATAGGTTATTGTGTAGCGCTATTGTGAACAAAATAATGTGAATAAAAAAATTAAATGCGATGTTCGTCAAAATATAATACCTATAACTAATTGTACATTGAGAGAAATGTTTGGTAAAATCAATCAAAGTTTGGTTAAATAGTGATCAAATGAATTTTATAGTGATAGTTACTAAATATATAGTTGTTTTGACCAAACAATTTGTAGCCTTAACCAAATAATTATTTACAAACAACAAATTACAAAAAGTTTCTTAAATGTAACCAAGTTTTTAGTACCAATAACTATAAAATTCATTTGATCACTATTCTACCAAACGATTTCTCTTAGTGTAGAAGCAAATTAGTTTTACATTTGAGNGTGTAGAAGCAAATTAGTTTTACATTTGAGATGTTATACTCAGCAGTCTCAGCACACAAACTTTTTTACATTTATCTATTTTTTGTGTTTTTTCTGAGCGCCTTATATGATGTTAACATGCTACGCTGATACATAATGCCAATAAACGACGAATTTGAGGTATTATACAAAATATAATACAACGCGCTTAATAAAATGCGCTTTTATCGTAAAATAATATGTAACGTATGCAAAATACGCGAAAGATGAAATAAAGAGTAAAGCATGAGACAAACAATTTTATGATAGACACGTAAATTTTAACAGTAACATAAAATCTCGTCAATTCGAAAATTGCGTGGGCACAACGTAGAGTTTTTTGCTTCATGTAAATTTCAATTAAAACGATATATCACGAATAAATATCATACGACCGTTTTATTCTCTCAAAACAACGAGGCGGGTATGCGGCGTGTGTTTCCGCACAACGAAATGTTTTCCGCCCCCTTCACCCTCCATTCAACGATTACTCAATTAAATTAACCCAATCCGTACGCCATACGCCGACCTCCCTTTTATCTCTTGGAAAAACTTGTTCCTTCATTGCCCGACGTAGCATCATACGTTATTGATTGTGTACTATAAACATTACAATAATCCGCACATCATGCAAAAAATTTATACAACTCGGAACATATACGGATCATCATGACACACCAGCTTAAGTTACTTAATAAAAGAATCTTTAGAATATTTTATTGTTATAAATTTGGAATATATCAACAGAATAGATAAAGAGAATAGATAAAGAGTTGATTACTTGGAATCAAAAAGTTTGTTCAATATCTTCGATTCGAAAGAAAAACAGCTTAAAAGATTTACGCGTATTCACCATGTACATCAATGAAACGTATTCGCTATTGTCTCTTTAGGCAAAGTTTGTTTCTCAATGACCATGCAATAAGTAGTACATTCACGAATAAACGAGACTGCTTTCATTGCGATTGTCGTTCGTAGAAAATGAAAACAGCGAATTCCATTTATCGCGCGTATATGTATAACGCGAGTTGCTGTAGAGGAATCTCTGCTGCCAGAGATGCGGATGTTGATACGATACCTAACAAAGGCGAACAAAGACTCGCCGTCGATCCGACGGATCGCGGGGAGATCTTCGCAAAGTTCCTACGGACCCGGTGTACTCGACAATGAAGTCGAATGTATCGCGTACATAGCTACTCGGTTGTATGTACGTGAATATGAAACAAAGTTATAACATAGTCAATGGCTGCTTTTCGCAAAGTTCCAGCCAATATAGTCAAATGAAAGATGAAATCAGTTCCAATGGAAATAGCATAATGAAATTCACACATTGACCCATATGACTATAATAGAATTTTTTTATGCATGCAAACGCGGGGATTATGGTCCATTAATTTTGAATCAAGCGACGTTGATCTACGCAATATCAACTTCAATCTGCTAAAAGCAACTCAATTCGCCATGCGGTATCGGATTGCTAAAAACCATTCGTTTTCACTGAAAATTTATAAAATACTCGTTCCATTATTTGCGAATATGTAGAGACAAGATACAAACTATTTATATAGCGGTCTCTACAATTCTATTATTCTTGTTCTTAATTGTATATCTTTCAATAAATTAACTTTTTAATTATTTTTTCATTTAATTTGCGTAACTGCAAAATGTTAAAAAGGGTATAAACCTGAAGGTATTTCAGTCATTTTTATGCCAACAAGTACATCACGACAGTATTTCTTTCTAGAGACTCTGCTCGCGTTAGTGACATACATGCACACAAAAGGACCAAAAAGATACTCCATGACGTGTATAAGGACTGTAGGATACTCGTATAATTTAAGAGTTAAAGGGAAGTCGGAAAGAACAGCTGAGGCTAGAAAGAGACAGAGTTACGACCTAAAAGCAGAATGGTATAAAAGCGAAGAAGAAAAAGAGACTATGATAACGAAAGGCAAAATTCACCTTTAAATTTGAATTGAAACAGTTTTTCTAGAAAGTGTTGGCTTATTTTAAAAAATAATAAAGAAAGCAAAACGTCATAATCTCTGTGTTGTTATTATTTTTATTATTATTAGAGAAACGTATTTTTCTCTTTACCAATTGTTATTTGCTCTCTCGAACACTTTTGATAATAAAACACGCTACGAGATGAAATTATTTTTATATAAATAATATTAAATAAATTATTATCTCTCTCTTGACGATTGCAGCGCAATTTTGTTGATGGGCCAATGTCATTGAGACAACATTTTATAATTACATAAAATAAAATCGGTTGTATATGAAAAACGTGAAAAAAAGAACTGACAGAGAAACTTGAAAGTTGCACCATTGCTGAAAGCGTCAACTTTTTACTATTGTATGTGGCAAATATGCAATAGAATCGTAGAATCGAATATCTTTATAGCATGAATACGAGTATGAGTAAACTGTTGCAGCCAATGCAACTGAACGCTACCAATTTTGGAAAACGCACATCTCGAGTTACTTGCACGAAGTAAGCCAGGTCGGATTGCAAAATGATTTTATTGGGCTGGATTGTGCGCTAAACATTAGCGAAATTAAATTATGATATAATAATAATATACGTTACGATTAACAAAACATTAATTAAAAATCAAATAAAAATTAACCAGTGAATAGTGATGATTAAAAAAATGATTTCCTTATTTATTGTTATCCTTTCATTCTCAAATCTTATCTAAAAACCTTTGCATATATATTTGTAAGTAGATTTATGTTTGTGTACATGTATGTATACACATACACACATACACAACACACACACACACACACACACACACACACACACACACATGTATATATATATTTACTTCGATATTTACTTCATCAATTATTACATAATATTACATGATATGAAATAAAAATTAGATAAATCTTCTGTTGCATGTAACGCATACAAGGGATGAGCGAGTATTAAAAATCACACAGCTATGCAACTGGTTAATTTCAATTTCATCAAACTTTTCGCGTATTTTCTGTAATATTCATTTTATAATAATCGACACGAGAATTTCAAAAGAAACCGACGTTAATTTTATGTCTGACTAGCATAGTGTGTGATTGCCATGTTACATATAATTATGACATGGAGTTGAAAGTAATTCTATGAAATACAGTTGAAAACTGTTTCATTCGTGTGAAATTGGATACTTTTAACGGTATGTTATAATAACATCTGCATTACATATAACAGATTTAAAACTGCGCCCAGTAAAAACACGCCACATATCGAATTTCTGGCGCACCATGAAGCTAGAGCCTACAAATATATACATATACATATACATATCCATACATACATACATACATACATACATACATACATACATACATACATACATACATACATACAT